>JAWPHD010017222.1:0-45768 GCA_037043455.1 Cyrtodaria siliqua | reverse complement strand
AGATACGCATGGTGGACAAGGAGATTAGTATCACTCCTTCAGATGCTAAGACCACCGCACCACTCAAGAAGGTGGGTCACCAGCCGGTGACAGCGGAAGCACCTGTGTCTCCAGGGATTGCAGATGTGGAGAGGAAGCTGGAGAGAAGGATGGATGTTTTGGAAAAGAGGCTGGATAGGAAGATAGACGAGAAGATGGACATGATCCTCAGTAGGCTGGATCAGAGGGATGACAGGAACAGAGACTTCTCCCAGAACACTTTCAGGGGTCGAGGTCGTGGACGTGGTTTCCGTTATGGCAACAATCCACCATACAACTATCCAGGTGGCAGTAACAACAACCACCGTAACGAAGACAACAGGGGCCAACAGAATAGTTTTGGTAGAGGGAATCAACAGCCAAAAGCTTAACCGTCTCTGTTGATGGCCAACCAGAGGCTGGTGAATATATAGGCCAAGATATATTAGAGAAAATGATAGGTAGCTCTAATGAAAGTGATATTTTCTTACAGGGATCACGGGTCAGAGCTTTGTTGGATACTGGGTCGATGATTTCTACAGTATCCGAGTCTTTTTATCGTTCTTTAACAGATCCACCAGTTCTACACAGTTTGGATACACTGGGTTTAAAGGTTTCCATTGCTGATGGATCACTGTTGAAGTATATTGGTTTTATTGAATGTACTATTTTAGTTCCATATTTATCTGATGTTTTATTTGATGTACCTGTTTTAGTTGTACCAGATACACATTTGAATAGTAATTGTCCAGTGCTTATAGGAACCAACGTTATTCGTTTGTGTAAGAATGTTCTTGCACAGGATACAGATAATTCTTCATCTGATGTTCCTGAAGAGTGGAAAGTGGCTATGGACAGCATAAGTTGCAATACATTTACAGTGAAGTCCAGCAACAAGAAAGTAATAAAGGTTGCACCTTATGAAACCATTACAATTAATGGTACAGCTAGACATGTTAGCCATAATGTCAGTACTGTTGTTACTGAGAACTTGCAGGCAGATTCTCCATCCGGATATACAGTCTGTCAGAGAGTGGTTAATCTGGAACAACGCGGAAATTGTGCCAAGATTGCAGTTAAAATTTGCAACATGTCTGCTAAAGCTATTACATTTCGACCCAAGTCTGATATTTGCCAGATCAGTGAAGTCAAGGTGGTGGATAACCTGGCCTCGGATCTTGGCAGTATGACAGTGACTAAGGAGGGTAATGTTTCACCCCTGGAAGAACTTGGTGTCAGAATTGATACGGCAAATCTCACGGAGGAGCAACTTGCACGTGTCCGCCAGATCTTAGGTACCTGGGACCATATATTTTCGAAAGGAGCTGCCCATATTGGTAAGACTGACCTAGGTCAGCACAAGATCGTGCTAGAAGACGATACTCCTTTCAAAATGCCATACAGGAGGATACCACCAGGCATGTATGAAGAAGTACGACAGCACATTAGGGAGATGCTTGAAGCAGATGCCATTAGAGAATCTGACAGCCCATTCTCATCTAATGTGGTACTTGTTAGGAAAAAGGATGGTTCCCTGCGATTTTGTTTAGACTGGAGGCATCTAAACAACAAAACACGAAAGGACGCATATATGTTGCCTAGATTTGACGACACTATTGATACCTTGAGCGGATCAAAGTACTTTTCGAAGCTAGATCTTCGATCAGGCTACTATCAAGTAGAAATGGAGGAGTCTTCGAAACCGTACACTGCTTTCTCCGTAGGTAATCTCGGATTCTATGAGATGAATCGCATGGGAATGGGACTTTCAAACTCACCTGCCACATTTCAAAGGCTTATGGAGAAGTGCATGGGTGATATGCATTTAAGGGACTGTCTCATTTTCCTTGATGATATTTTAGTGTTTTCGAAGACATTCGAAGAACACGTTAAACGTCTGGAAGGAGTGTTCTCCAGATTGGAACAACATGGGCTATTGTTAAAACCCAGTAAATGTGAGCTGTTCAAAAGCTCAGTGAACTACTTGGGCCATGTTGTGTCAGAACATGGAATAGCAACTGACCCAGAGAAGACAGCAGTTATCAAGAATTGGAAGCCACCAACCAATATCAAGGAACTGCGACAATTTCTTGGCTTTGCAGGCTATTACAGGCGGTTCGTGAAGAACTTCTCCCAAGTTGCACAACCTCTAAATGCCTTGCTGGAGGGTCATGGAACGACAAAAGCTGCCAAGAAAGCCAAGAAAAAGATCAAGAAGCAAGCTGTTGTGTGGAAATGGGGAAAGGACCAACAACAAGCATTTGATACGTTGATAGAAAAATTGACGACACCACCAGTCCTTGGATATGCTGATTATACAAAACCTATGATCCTACACACGGATGCCAGTGGATTTGGTTTAGGCGCTGTCCTATACCAGCTTCAGGAAGGCAAGGAACGCGTAATAGCATATGCCAGTAGGGGACTGAGACCCAGTGAAAAGAAGTACCCAGCGCACAAGTTGGAGTTTTTAGCACTGAAATGGGCGATTACAGACAAGTTTCATGACTTCCTCATGGGAACTACATTTCAGGTCGTAACGGACAACAACCCGTTGACCTATGTGCTAACAACGGCCAAGCTTGATGCCACAGGACACCGCTGGATATCAGCATTAAGCAACTTCCAGTTCACCATCATTTATCGCCCTGGAAAGCTTAATGTTGATGCTGATAGTCTGTCAAGACAACCAGAGTTGATCTTTCCTGATCAGGTTAAAGCAATCTGCCATGCAGTTAAAGCATCACTACCCTTGGTGCACTGTGTTTCGGAAGTTGTAGGACCTCAACCGGCCGGTGAGGAAATTGTAACATCGGAACCTTTTAACCAGATAGACTGGCAGCAGGAACAGAGAAAAGATGCCACCATAGCCAGAGTATTAGACCACCTTGGATGCGGTTCTCGGCCAAGGGAGGAAGACCTCAGGAGAGAAACACGCACTGTACAGAAGTTCCTTCGGGAATGGAATCGCCTTAACGTAGAGGATGACATTCTGTACAGAACCGCCTCCTTTGATGGTCAACAGACAAGACAGCTAGTCATCCCAGAGACTTACAGGAGCATTGCCCTAAAAGGCATCCATGATGATGTTGGACATCAAGGAAAGGAGAAGTCTCTGTGGTTGGCTAGACAACGCTTTTATTGGCCTGGCTTGGAAGGCGATGTTAACAGGAAAGTGGAAACCTGTGGCAGATGTATTCGTCGGAAGACACCAGTTAGGGTGGTAGCAGAACTACACCCTATAATGACTACAAGACCAATGGAATTGGTCTGCATGGACTTTCTTAGTCTGGAGAGGTCAAAAGGAGGCTTTGAGCATATTCTGGTCATCACAGATCACTTCACTCGGTATGCTCAAGCTATTCCTTGTCGCAACCAGACGGCCCAGACGACTGCCAGAGCCTTGTATGACAATTTTTTCCGATACTACAGTTTTCCAGAGACACTACACAGTGACCAGGGACGGAATTTTGTCGGGAACGTCATCAAGGAGCTGTGCAAGATCGCCCAGATTAAGAAAACCAGAACTACACCATACCACCCCATGGGTAATGGATCAGCGGAACGGTTCAACCAGACCTTGTTGAAAATGCTTGGGACCTTGGAAGAGGACCAAAAACAGGATTGGAAATCCTACGTAGCGCCAATGGTCCAGGCATACAACGCAACGAAGAGTGATGCAACTGGTTATTCGCCCCACTATCTCATGTTCGGGTGGCATCCTCGTCTCTCTGTAGATGCCTACTTAGGTACTTCAGTAGATGCTGAAGAAGCTGCATCAGAACCACAGACGTATGGCAAGAAGCTGCGAGACAGGTTGCAGGTTGCGTATGGTGTTGCTGCAAAGGAAGCCAGCAAGAACGCTGCTCAGAACAAGGAGCGATATGATCGTAATGTAAGGAATAGCAAGCTTGAGGATGGTGACAGAGTCCTGGTGAGGAAAGTCGGTCTGCAAGGGAAGCAGAAGTTGGCAGACAAATGGGACAGGGATCCATATTTGGTACTCGCGATGCCAAATAGGGATATCCCTGTATACAGAGTGAAACGCGAGAATGGACAGGGTCCAATACGGGTGCTACATAGAAATATGCTGCTACCGTTTACCTCTATTCCCTCTGAGGTCCCATGCCAGATACCAAACCGTAAGGTTGTGTCTAGAAGTAAACCCACCAGAGCCAATCCTCGGAGTACCGACACAGAAAGTTCAAGCTCAGATTCTGAACCTGAGCAACCTATTCAGAATGGTACTAGACAGAAGAAAGTACGAATTGGACCAGATACCATCTCTCTAAGCGAACGCCATGAAAGTAGCACCCTTGAAGATGCAAACCTTCAATTGGATGAGAGCAACTTTAATGCGAGTCGCGACAGCGTGTGGGATATAGATCCAGATTCACTAGGTCGACCAGCTAGACCACCGGAACATCAACCAGAAGGTCCACCAGCACAACTGGAACATCCACCAGATGGTCAACTGGAAGTTCAACCAGAGGATCTGCCGGTGCAGCAACTGGAGCCAGTACAACTGGAACATCCACCGGAACGTCCACCAGAACGTCCACCGGAAGATCACCCAGATGGTACACTGGTACAGCAACCGGAGCCACCGAGACGGTCAACCAGAGAACGGCAACCACCAAACCGATTGGGACAGTGGGTTGTGCAGCAGACAGCCACAACACCGAAACAAGAAATTTATTATGTATAATGTTAATTTTTACCATTTTTCAGTGTATGATGTTAGTATTTGTCGCGACATGTAATGTCGTGAAGATATGATGTACTTGACATGTGTATTTTAGCGAGATCAATCTCATTTCCCTTTGAGGTTGCTGTCACAAGTTAACCCATTATGATGTGTTGACGGGACGTAAAACCCCATTAATTGTTCTGTTTTCCATTTCGCAGATACGTATGGAGATGGATACATTTCAGATAATATTGTTTAACAATTTTAGAATTTATTTCAGCATAGTATATGGATGCTAATCTGTTTGCTTTCAGACTTTGAAGTTGGTCCATTTTTGCTGAATTAATATTATTTGCAAAGATAATAAATGTACCTGGTTAAGTCAGTTATGTTGAATATTTGCAGGTATGCTTATTTGTGTTTATTTTATAACTTTTAATTAAATGTCTTATTTACAGCGCTGGCATCTGGTTAATAAATGTCAGGAGCCATTTCACTGAGCCGGGAAGTATGTAGCCGTGCCTTTAATAGTGGTTCAAGGGAGACAACTGCTATAGTTCTCTGTAGTATGTTTACTCATATTTATGTCCCTTATTCCACAGGTAGATAGCTGGCTATGTTCACAGTACTGAGTAATAACTGTAAAAGTTAATGAGACCATTTATCATGAGATCAATGTATTATTTATATTGTATATGGTTGTCATGTATGTCTTGACAAACTGGTTATTGTACAAATACAGCTTGGTTGACAGGATTGAGTGAGTGAAAACTAACTTAGGTCACCCCTAACACTGCATGGCATGATAACTCTAACTAACTCAGTCTTTGCCTACCTTAGAACACACTGTTTTTACCGCTTATGGATTTGATTACGGGAGTTTTTTACCTTCGACACCAGTATGGTCTATGACATAAACCTTAAAGCGCTATCATCATCAATACAATTACCGCTTTTATTTATCTCGTTCCTTTCAATTTACTATTTAGTTTATCTTTTATTATTAGTTAATTCATATGCAACCAGCCCGTTTTGTAATCGTCAAGTTTGACAGAAATGTGTATCATATAGATGCAGAGTGATGACAGTAATATACTCGGTACAGTCATGTTTAGGTTAAGTCAATACCGGTGTAACAGTAAAAGATCGCCGTACAGTAATTCTATAAGGAAACAGTCCGGGGAAAGGAAGTGAAATATATTGAAAATTTGTATCATAATAGTAGCCCCCCCCCCCCCCCCCCACCCTCGCACTTCCCATAGTGCCCGGGAGCTACTGTTAGAGGAAATACAGTATATACGACAGCCCAAGTTAAAATCCCTTTAAAAATAACAGGACACTGTTGATTCATGTGAAAGTCCATGCATATATCATATGGCTTATATATTTTGTACCACCAATCCATCCACCAATCCATCCTTTTTAACAACTTCTTTTGTTCATTTCAGAGACGCATCATCTGGTTTCCAGATGCCCTTCGTTCTTCAAATACCAATGCAACCCTGGAAGACGTGGATTTAACCAAAAAAGTTGACAATACTATGATCGCAAGATTCTAAACTCAAGGAAATATATTCATTTAATTAGGCAAAATCAGAAACGCGGTTAATTTTTCTTCGGCCTTATGCGTTACAGTATATACTTGTTACTGCGAATCCCGCTTGAGATGTGTTCGCCTGATCATGATGGTGACTTCAGTTTGGCAATCCCGAGGCCTAAGCAGACATTATTTTTTTAAAGAACCAAAATGAACATAATTATACCTCACAGAGACTATATAATATGTAAAGCTGTTAAAAAACACCAAATGTATACAGTGTCGTACATTGACAGTAGATGCTCACATTCAAAAAAAAATGTTGGTGTTTTACATCATTTTAACACATTTAAGGCCATATATGACATTGATTTTTTTGTTGTAAGTATGTTGAAAGTATGAAGTAAATTTCATTATTGTAGTATTTAATAGATGTTTAGTTTATAAATATAATATAAATAAAATATTGTATTATTTATTCTTTGGTTCAGTTGGATCTACATTGTATGTAAAAAAAGTTTCCATTTGCGTACAGTCATGCATGTATCTGAAACTGAAAAACTGCCTTTTGGGAACACAAGGTCATTTTAATTTATTTATTGTTTATTCAAGCTTTTGAAATAGATCTTTTGTGATTAAAGTGACACATGGGCCGATGATGGGCAATCTTGAAGTGTATATCAAGCACTGAATTTGAAATTAGCATCTCGAAACATGTTTTGCTGTACTTAGCGGTACTCGTCTGATAAAGCAAATGTCACTGGTCTAGTCTGGTCAAGTAAAATTCATTGGGTTGAAGAGTGCATAAAAAATATCCGCATGACGGATATATTCATATGAGAACTGAACACTTATTTTTGTGTCTACTGCTTAGGATGGCAGACACTTATCGATCACTTTGTCCGTCGTCGTCCGTCCGTCATGCTTTAACCTGCAACCTAACCTTGGCCATCAATTGAAAAGTATTTTAATTGTGTTCATGAAACTTCACCACCGTCTTCATCTCAATGGATGTTGTTACACATGTGCAATACCTCTGACTTTCATTTTGGCAGGTTATGCCCTATTTATCAGCCTAACCTGCAACCTAACCTTGGAAATAAGCAAACAGCAGTGTCAGCAGGCGAAGCAAGTGTTCATGGGTGATGGAACACACTTCTAGTTCAAGGTCGACTTAGTGACCGCTTCCCACTAATAACAATCTGGAAACTGATATTTCCATGTCTATACTAGTTTGACATATTAAGCCGTTATATTTGTTTTGTCAAGTGTCGGTGTAGCGGACAATGCGGTGCACTTAAAAACTTAAAAGCACAGGATCCGGATTCAAGACAACGGCGCCACTGAGTTTCTTCAGTGTGTTTAGCCTCGTCCATCGTAAGCAGACATAAATCCTCCTATCCGAAGTTTATATATCGAAGTCTATTCTCCGAGCATGTTTAATAAGCAAAAGTAGGAGTATGGCGGTTTCCCAGATTCCAATGAGACACCTACCCTGACCAGATCCACATTTTTTATTTTTTTTATGGGTGGGGTGGGTGATGGTGGTGGTGACGGGCCGGTGAGGGATAACCAAATAAATTGGACTGCAGCATTGTTTTAGTATATTGTGATGTTAATTATGGCTGCATATATGGTGATACTCGCCAATAAAAAATAAAAAAAACATTAGCGGGTGGCCAGTTGAGTTCCATAATTCCAGATTGGCCATCAAAATGCACAACGAGAAGCTGAACAGCGGTCAGCCTTTTTAAATATAGGCTACAGACTACTTTTCAGACTTTAGTGTGAGCCCCTTCACCGAATACCGAATACGCACCTGTAGACGTTCAATGACTTTACACTCGTTATATTTTTTGACCGACAGTGCCGAGTCGAACATTTAATCGTTTTAGCGTGTAATTTTTATAAAGAAATACCATGATGTTCGTAACATGTAGTACACGCCATGTACTATTTAAGCTTAAACAACATATTTTTAGTATCTCCTTGTATTTCATTAGAAAAGAACACAAGTGTTACCATTTTTAAACGCATTTTAACAATGACATCTCTTACGAGTTACTTCCCCTCGCTTCGGAATTTTAAATGGGTGAATCTCGAAATTTCTCGCGCAGTAAAGCATCTAAAAGTCAATACAGCTGAAGATGACGAAACTTTAAGGAGAACTAAAATTTTAATCATGTAAACTTGTTACAATCTTCCAGATTACGCGTTCAAAAAAAAAGAAAATGGCGGCTGTTTCACTTTTTTTTGACGTTGACGGAAAATGACGTACTACTTTCCGTTGTCATGTGTTGCTATAAGTGGACGGCGGAGCTAAAAACCACTCTGCTTCCCACCTGAAAAGAAATAATCAATAAATAAATAAACACAAATTATTCCAGTAAGTTGGTATTAATATTTCGAATAGAATTTTATTTTCTCAGTTTATACAATGTACGTTGATTTTGTTTTCATATTCACACTGGATAATGCGTCGTGGAAAGCGAGCAAGTTCGATGGTGCGAGCCAGCTCTGCCGGGAAAAGTCAGCGATTGCATGTACTGTCTCCCGGTGTAAAGACATATCGTTCAGCAAGTCAAGAAGAGGCCGTAAAAAGATGTCAGCTAGAGGAACAGATGTTGCACTGCCTACGGAAACAGGACTCGTTTTTATATACTTTATTATGGGTTTAAAGTCAGTGGGTTAGTCAGTTGGGACATATATAATACTAATAATATCATAAAAAACAAACAAACAAAAAACCCATAAATAATTGTCTCGATATGTTTTTTATGGTATGATGTTTTACACAACTTCCTGCTGTTGTTGTATAATGCAAAAATCTCCAAATATCATATTTTACACCAGGAGTCTGCAAATGTAAATTGCATTTTCATTGGAGATGTGGGTAAGTGATGTACGGCTGTAGATTGTTTCACACCTTTCCTTTTTGTTACACATTGTTACTGCAAACAGTTCACACTAGAAAGTTTAAAAACTAGGAAGTTTAAAATGGTCTCCAAGTAATCATTATCCTGTTTGTAATCAGCGTTGTTTAAGCTTCTGCTGCTATCATTCAACTCCAAGGCTGTTCGTGTAATTGTGTTTTATGATGCTACACATGTTATTGGAGTGTTTAGGCAATATGTTTTCTTACTGCTGATAATTACATCTCACCAGTTGTTGATTTCAGCTAATTTTACCTTGCTGCTGTTTGCTGTAAGTTGTTGGTCTGCCAATGGAGGCAATGACTATTCATGACCCAGACCGTCCGAGCGTGCGTCTAAGATAGTGCGGAAGTATTGTGTCGGATATGGCATTATTTTAATTTGATTTAATACTGTTTAACAGTTAAAATGTATTCATGCCTCAATTGTACTTGTCGTGTAGAGTTTGGAAATATATCCCTACAATGTTTAGTACATTCATATTTAATTGATCGACAGTGCTTTATCAGTGCTTTATCAGTGGTGTACATATTCAAGACATGGCAAATAGTTACATACTTATCATAATGCCTCATTTTAAGGCTATTCCATTTGATCATTGGTTTATTGTTGGGCCAATCCATTAGATCGATGAGGTTTCAAATATCCTGTACCAGGTTGATGTTTTATTTATCCTGCACCAGGTATTTTTGCCAGGGGTTCATTGAAATTTAGTTATCTGTTCCTTTTCGGCTTGTCCCTAGTCAATACACTGCACTTTAAACCAGTTATGTGCATGGTCACTAAATTATAAAACCACTTCTGTGCTGTGTCTATTCAAAATAACAACTTCTCTGCAGGGTTCCACAATGCAGTGTGTGCGTGTGTGTATGTGTGTAGCTCTGGGGTTTATAGTCAATAGTCAAAGTTATATAAACAACACGGCGTCCAAAAGGTATATGCACAATATATCCTGGGCAGGTTGGAAATTGTAATATAATAACACATTTCCTCCAAGTCACCAACTTCATCTTAGGTTGTCATACAAGAAGGTGATAAATGAGATAAATGTCATTCCAATTGTCAGCATCACGATGACATCTTTATATATTAGTTAAAGGGAGTTTACACAGTTGTGTGGCTAACCTTTTTAATGCGGGCTAGTTCACTTGAAAAGGATACATGTTCTTCGTGTATTGTTGTCGGAGTGTTAGATGGTTTAGCCTTTAGATATTTGTAGATCGTTATGCAAGTACTTGGTATTTCTATTGTGGCTGATAAAACAGTGGAGCACCGACATAAATTGAGCTTGTAGCCTGTAAACAGTCATGTACCGCTTGATATTGATTGACTTACTGTTCATCAATTACTTAGGCGCTTGATGATGATGATTGTTTACTCAAGTCTAAAATCGATCGTAGGTCAAAGGTAAAAATGCAGTTAAAGTCATGTTTACAATAGAAATAAACTTGATTATCCAGGAGACAAAAGTTAATACACTTAGGAAAATGTGCATATTGTACACAAACAAATGTATATCAGTTGTTTGCTGTCTGAAATGAAAATAACCATGGCACGCGAAACAGTAGGAAAGATACATGCTTTATCAGAAATCATTCAGAGTTCTAAGTCTGCATCTGAGTATCATGTACATATTACACTTCATATTATTTAACCGCTTAAGATCGATATTCCTGATGCTAATTTAGGCACGTTTAACAGTCAGTTTGTTTTTCGAGACACGCTTTACAGTTAAATCATCCTCTAACCTTTACATACTTGATGATTTCCTGACATTTATTTATTTTGCCAACGTCTGATGCATCAACTCATGTGGTCGTGGAGAAATGATTGAGGGAAATACCCATTAAAGGTTTTTAGCTGTGGTCGTTATTTGTTCTTAAATACTTCCTCGGCTTTCATGGCGTTATTCTATCAATCCTTTAGTAAGGACAAGGGCCAGAAAGCGGCTAAACAGTTATGCTGCTAAGGCGATAATATATATTGGGGGCTTTTATTTGCTACACCCAGACATTCAGGCTGATGATACCTGTCTTGAACAGGATGGTGTTCATAATTAACTGTGGGGAACACCTTGTTTCTTAAACCATTTAGCATACCCAAACATTGCGGCTGATGATACCTGTCTTGAACAGGATGGTGTTCATTTATCAAATGTGTGGAACAACTTGTTTCTTAACCAGTTAGCAGCTGGATTTTAATGTTTCATTTAAAGTAGGCAGTGATGAGGAAATAGATACTTTTTTGGCACCGTTTCTGTTTTGGGCGTGGCATTCGAATGTTTTGTTTTTGATACACACTCTTCGCTGCTGCCAAAAAAAAAATCCCCTATTTTTGGCTTTGGATGGGCGCCTGGACACTCTACTCTATGACTTGGAGTGTCCGGGCGCCCATCCATATGGCGGGCAGCGAAGGTGTGAAAGGAAGGACATATACGTTTCAGTTTAAATTTATTCAGCTCCTGTATACCCAGAGGCTGAATTGTAATCTAAACATAAATTATATACAAATTTGCTGTCCGTACGAATTGATAAAAAACATTTGAATTGATTGAATTCGGTGCACTTGTAATTATGCCTGAATATCAACCGTGCTTTCAACACTTGCTTAAATGCTTATCTGAAAAGTTGCTTTCATAATGAACATTTAATTTGGTGCACAAGAATCTATGTCCTTAATAGTGTAATATTCAATCTGCTTTATTGCTTAATGCTTTCTACTGTAAGGGCTTGCCATAATGGTATTTTGTGCTTACCGGCAGCCCAATTGTTAAACCCCATGCTTGGGGCTTGTTTTTCAATCCATGCCACGCCCAATATTTGCCAAATATATTAAAGTTTAAAAAATATTTTGATGTGTTGTTATTACAGTGCTCTCCAATAATCAATAACCAGCCTATATCAATATTTCCGATTGTCCAGAATATACTTTAATATTTCCGATTGTCCGGAATATACTTTAATATCTTCCGATTTTCCGGAGTCTAATATATTCAATGAGCAGCCAAAAATGCCATTGTTATTTAAACAGGGCTGCGGTCCTTTTTCAATATTTCCTTTTGTCCGGAATATACTTTAATATTTCCGATGTCTGGAATATACTGTAATATACTTCCGTTTTTCCGGATTCAAATATAGTCAATGACTATTTAAAATATTTCCGATTATCCGGAATATGTGATTTTAAGTCGAATTGACAATATTGCTAACCGTCCGGAATATACAATAACTATAAGTAAGATATGCCTATGTCCGAGTGTCTGGAATAGGGATTTATAAATGTCAATATGTCCGATTTGTCCGGAATATGAAACTATATGAAAATTAATATTTCCGACTATCCGGAATATAATAAATATATGTTATCTGAAAATTCAACTAATTCTAACAAATTATAATGCTATATTAAATACAGACGAAAACTATCTGGTATTCCCAGAAACAACTTTATTTAATAGTTTAAAACTATAAGGCGTATAAAACAGTATTAATTTAGTGTATATTCGTTTTTGTACTTTTTTTATATATTGTGGTAATTTTATCTTATTAGAAGTAAGATTTTTGATATAATTATCTCTCAATGACGACAATATTTGCACATTTCGAAATATCATATTTCAGGTTGAAACACGGCACTCTTGATTTTCTTTATTTAAATTCGCGGCCTCACGTCAGATTTTTTCTTTTATAAATTCGTGCTTTTGTGAATATTTCTTGTTGTTAGTGTGTTTTAAATTTACATCAGGAGTTTTTTAGAAATATCTTAAATTATAAAAATGTTTCAATTCATGATATAACACTTATATCAATCAAAATACAGGCCTGTCATTTCTTAGGCTTTGCACCGGAGATTCTCGGCTTTTCTCCTGCATTGCCGGCTTACCGGCTTTACAGTTGAAATTATCGGCAAAATTATAACCTTCGGGCAAAATCACTTATTTTAAAGTTGTGTTTTATTGACCAGCTGATTGTGTGTTTCTGATTTCCAAAATATCATAAGGTCACCGGGAGATTGAACGTTAATTGGTTGTTATCAATACTTGAGCGCTCCATGTGGTACCAATTAGCAATAGTAGCGCGTCACCACAATATCCATCATCACCAGAGCAGATTAGAAAACGGGCATTGTGCTAAATTTCTTCAACAAATATGAAAAATAAAATAAAATGCCATGTAATACACGATCTGTCAAATAATCTTATAATATAAATATGTTTCATATCAGGCCTGCCAAAACTTGAGATTTTTAAAATTTAAAATTTAAAACTCGCGAAGAAGGTAAATTTGCACTACTTTTTAACTTGGTTTAGTTTCTACCACAACTGTTGTTTATGAAAGTGCACTTCCTTTTCTACACACAGATGCGTGCTAAATGCAAATACAAAGTCAACTCTTTTACAAATTATGATCATCGTGGTACCACACACAAGGAGTTGCTAGTTCCTCACATTGTAGCACTACGGGTTCGTATGCTATGCTTGGTACATTTAATAACAAGGTCCGGACTTCGCGTTGTGATTTCCATAATTTATTGGTACATATAAAACAGTCCGAATAATTACACATTCATAATCCTGTTATATATATAAACATATCCGTTTCGTATTGTGGTTTTTAGTACGTCCATTTGTTAACTACTTAGATAGTCCCTATTATTAAATGTCTTAGGTTCACAAAGTATAATAGTATTTAGAAACTTTCAAATGTTAAAATCCTCAATTAAGTATGTAACGATGACTGCCTTACTATACTGGCTTCCATACTATAGTTTAACTTATCCCACACACCCCTGCCTTAGACTGTGGGGGTCCATCTTGTGGATACAAGTATTGAAACTGACTCTCACCCTTTAACCACCGACTCTAGACTCTCTACTCCCTACTCTCCTAGACTTTCTGTGCGCCTGTATTATACTAGAATATTACCCATACTGCTTTTTGGCAGTTAGTCATGCCTCACATATGGACATCGACCTGTGTAGCTACAGGTTAACGCCACGGTGATTACCTCAGTGTATGCATAAATTACCCACAAGACCTTTCAGCGAATGGTCTCCACTAATATGGCAATACCTCTTAATTCCCAGAATTCATAGTTTAGAACAGGTAAACAATAACAGCTGTTCCGATGATTAACCAACAACTAACGGACAGTATTAGAAAACTCCCATTGCATGATCAGTTATAAGAGCGGTGTATTTGAATACAAGTGTGTTACATTTGTAACTGTTAGGTTAAATACAGTGGCAAGGCTGTAGTGTTACAACATTTGCTGTATCAGTTAGGTTGACCAAATAAAGAAATCACAGATATTTCTGCATTACGCATGTCGTTATGTCACTGAAGGAACTAATTATATCCTTAGGTGTTAATTGTAAATTAGGTCAGTATGACACCCACTGATTCGACATTTGTATATATTCTTCTGACTAGGGAGCTCAACAGGACCAATTCGGGAAATAGATGATAAACTGTAAAAGTATAGTTGGTAAATCATAAACATTTTGATTTGATGGAAAATCCGGAGATTGTACACTTAAATGAGGA
This sequence comes from Cyrtodaria siliqua, assembly GCA_037043455.1. Taxonomy (NCBI): domain Eukaryota; kingdom Metazoa; phylum Mollusca; class Bivalvia; order Adapedonta; family Hiatellidae; genus Cyrtodaria; species Cyrtodaria siliqua. Next base: position 31,045 of record JAWPHD010017222.1, on the reverse strand, counting down.
GATCCGGGAAAGCGACTGAAAAATCCGGAGAATACGGATTTTATCCGGAGATATGGTAGTTTCCACAATATTACCGACTTCGTAACTACAGGAACGTGCTCTATTAAACGCATCGGCGTAGCTAGTATCAGGCCAAATAGGCCCGGGCATATATATAAATTTGAAAAATGAAAAAAATAGGAAGTCCAAAAATGCAGTAAAACTGAAGTCGGAGGGGCAGGAGTGGGGAGTTGGGGTGTGGTGGGTGTGTTTAAGGGTCAACTTGTGTTTCTTATTTTATTTAACGGTGTAGGTATTTCAACTTTGTGAAATGTTAATTATCAAATATGTCGAACACATTTCTTCAAACACCACACAAGTTTTCTTTTAGATAAACGCCAAAACGCACGATTACATAGCTAAGTTCTTAACAAAATTCGCCGGGGGAGCATGCAGGGACCCCCATTTTGTCGGGCATATATATATGCATTATAGGTCAGCTGCGCCCCTGAAACTTTTCTGGTAACTAGAACATTGCTTTATTTTATTTATCGCTACCAGTAGATATATTAATATGTATCAGTATATTAATGAAAGAAACTTTTGAAAGTTTTTTTTTTAATAGAGCTCAAATTTAAACTGAGTTAGAGTATTATCAGCAAAAGAAATAAATTATTTTGATTCTTATTTTGGTTATACTAGATCTACGTATCTATCTTAAAAAAATGTATATGTAGTAAATGTATATTTTCAAATAAGGCGCGCGGTCTTACTTTTTTAGTTGAAACTGGGATGAAAATTGACAGAAATTATGGGAAATATGCATATTAACTGGTTTCAAAGGTAAATTATACGCAGCAATGTTGGGACTGTACAATTCTGTTCAGGCATGTGTTAAAACAAATGATGGACTAACTGAATATTTCAACTGCCCAATCGGCTTGAAATAAGGATGCGTTGCCTCACCGATATTGTTCGTATTTTTTATAAATGAGCTTGTAACACTGCTTAAGGAAAGTGAAATCAAAGGCATCCAGCCATTTCCGGACACTACTGAAGTCTTGTCACTGTTGTTTGCAGATGACGTGGCTTTAACTTCAGATACAGTTGTAGGTTTACAAAAAATGTTAAATGTGATGATAAATATGCCCAGCTAAATATTGATAAAACAAATATTATGGTATTTAAAAATGGTGGAACACTTTCAAAAATGGAAAAGTAGACATTCAACGGTAAACTAATAGAAATAGTCAATAATTTGTCATATGTGGGCATTACTTTTAGCAGCCAACTTTCTCTCACCAGGATGGCAAATGATCAGGCGTGTAAAGCTAAACGTGTGCTAGTTTCTGTCTTGTCAAATATGTACAACTTCCGAAACATGTCTTCTTCAATATCTTTGATACAAAGATTAGCCCTATCTTACTTTATGGGTCAGAAATATGGGGTATTCAGCGGAAAAATTCAATAGAAATTATACATAACTACTCTTGTAAACGATATATGTGTGTAAACGAAAAAACTACGAATGCTGCGGTGCTGGGCGACTGTGGGCGCTACCCGATGTTCATTGCTGCGACTGAACGAGTGATAAAATATTGGTGTAAAGTTTTAAAAATGGGAGATCATAGACTTGTCAAAAATAGTTATAATATGACGAAACATTTGAGTGATAGAGGACAAACAAACTGGACAAACGGTGTCAAACGTTTACTAGATTATTGCAGATCGACCAAAGTTTAACTAATGAAACAGTCCTCATAAACACATTTACACAAATATTAAAGGACCAGTACCTTCAACAGTGGTCTTCTTTAGTGAAAGACATTTCGAAACTATCACTTACATATTGCAATTTTAAAACTACGTTTGAACATGTAGAATACTTAAACTGTATCAATATAAGGAAGTCTAGGAACGCTATAGCTACGCTAGGATGTTCCTCTCATGACTTGGAAATTGAGGGAGGACGACATTATAAAATTGACAAAAATCAGAGAATTTGCAAATTATGTAAATGTGATATAGAAAATGAGTATCATTTCGTCTTGGTATGTCAAATATTAGCACATATTAGACACCAATATATACCTAACAAATTTACTATTAATTCAACAATCAACAAGTTTAACATTTTAATGAGTTCCAGAAATCAGACGCTTATAAGAAATCTGTCAAAGTACTCAAATTACGCGTTTAAAGAACGCCGTATGATTCTATATTCCCAAATACAATACAGTATACTTGAACATAAACTTAATTAATATATATACATTTGCAACCCTGATCTTTTTTCCAAATATAAAAGTAATTTAAGGACTCTATCTGCGACAAGGACTATCACAACCTGACTTCTATGGTGATTTGATTTATAAACTTTGTAAGAATCTTGGTCATTATCACTTTCATACTATCTTTGTTAAACTTGTTGAAAAGTTTATCAAAAGAGGTTATGATCCAATTATTTTGCAACGTACTGCATGCTTGGTCGTGGACCCTTTTACAGTTCGCCACTATGTTTTCCTCTTTAATTGTACGATGACCGGACAGGCTGTGGACCCTATGATGACGCCTACCTAAAGCCCATTGGGAAGGTGGCGTTTGATGTTTGTCTATGATCTTTCTTGTCGTGTCCTTAATGGTTTATTTTCTTGTTGCTCTGGCTTCTGCCATGTCATTGAGTACCTTCATTGTGGCTTTCTAGGCTATTGTTTTTTAGAATTATATTTACACGAGCATATTTGTGTTTTGGTTATTGCCTATTGATGCTGCCTTGTTTGTTAGAGATTAGATCATGGCGAGGATTTCTTTATTTACACTGTCCTGTTTAATGGGATGACAGTAGGGTAAGTGTGAGGTTTGGTGCACCCTAGAACCGGTTTAACCCCCAGTGGCCTACTTTGCCACTGACCGTTCCAGCCTTATTGTCAACCCTGTTGTGTTTGTGATGTCGTTTGCATTTATTATTACTATTGCCTTCTAGTTTGTCTGTTTGCGTGTTTGTTTCTGTGTTTTGTGGTTGACTGTCCTCCTGCTTTAAGTACAAATGGAGAGGTACCCATTTGCTAATGGTACTTTAGACACAGAATAAAGATTCATTAATACTATAATATAATACAATATAATATAATACAATATAATATAATATAAAATAGTATAATATAATATAATATAGTATAATATATATAATATAATATAATATAATATAATATAATATATTATAATATAATATAATATAATATAATATAATATAATATAATATAATATAATATAACATAACATAACATAACATAACATAACATAACATATCATAACATAATATAATATAATAATTCAATAGCCAATTGAGAGAGGGTACGGATATGTAGAAATCCGGGAATCCTGACCTACCCTTACTATGGAGTAGATATCTTCGGTTCTTTAATTGCTCGAAAATACACGAGACCGCTCGGTTTACGACCACATTCGTGAGGTAAGCGAGTGGTGCCAGTGAGGTAAGCCAGGGGTGCCAGGGAGGTATGCCAGTGGTGCCAGTGAGGTAAGCCAGTGGTGCCGGTGAGGTAAGCCAGTGGTGCCGGTGAGGTATGCCAATGAGGTATGCCAGTGGTGCCAGTGAGGTAAGCCAGTGGTGCCAGTGAAGTAAGCCAGTGGTGCCGGTGAGGTAAGCATGTGTTTCCGGTGAGGTAAGCCAGTAGTATCGGTGTGGTAAGCCAGTGAGGTAAGCCAGTGGTGGCAGTGAGGTAAGACAGTAGTGCCAGTGAGGTTAGACAGTGGTGCCAGTGAGATAAGTCAGTGGTGCCGTTGACGTAAGCCTGTGGTACCATTGAGGTAAGCAAGTGGTACCGGTGAGGTAAGCCAGTGAGGAAAGTCAGTGGTGCCAGTGATGTATGCCAGTGGTGCCAGTGAGGTAAGCCAGTGGAGACAGTGAGGTAATCAGTGGTGGCAGTGAGGTATGCCAGTGGTGACAGTGAGGTATGACATTGGTGCCGGAGATATAAGCCAGTGGTGCCAGTGAGGTTAGTCAGTGATGCCGGTGAGGTAAGCCAGAGGTGCCGTTGAGGTAAGTCAGTGGTGTCGGTGAGGTAAGCCAGTGGTGCCGGTGAGGTATGCCGGTGGAGCAAGTGAGGTAAGCCATTGGTGCCAGTGAGGTAACCCAATGTTGCCAGTGAGGTATGCGAGTGGGGCCAGTGAGGTATCCCATTGGTGCCATTGAGGTATGTCAGTGGTACCTGTGAGGTATGCCAGTGGAGCCAGTGATGTAATCAAGTGGTGCCAGTGAGGTCCGCCAGAAGCCAGTGAAGCCAGTGGTGTCAGTGAGGTAAGCCTGTGGTGCCAGTGAGGTTAGCCAGTGGTGCCAGTGAGGTAAGCCAGTGTTATAAGCCAGTGGTGCCAGTTGGGTAAGCCAGTGGTGCCGACGGAGTTAGCCAGTGGTGCAAGTGAGGTAAGCCAGTGGTGCCAGTGAGGTAAGTCAGTAGTGCCAGCAAGGAAAGTCAGAAGTGACATTAATATAAGCCAGTGGCGCCAGTGAGGTAACCCGGCGGTGCTAGTGAGGTAAGTCATTGGTGCCAGTGAGGTAAGCCAGTGGTACCAGTGAGGTAAGTTAGTGGTGCCAGTGAGGCAAGCCAGTTGTGCTAGTGAGGTAAGCCAGTGATGCCAATGAGGTAAGCCATTAGTGCCAGTGAGGTAAGTCAGTGATGCCAGTGAGGTAAGCCAGTGGTGCCAGTGAGGTAAGCCAGTGGTTCCAGTGAGGAAAGCCAGATGTGCCGGTGAGGTAAGCCAGTGGTGCAAGTGAGGTAAGCCAGTGGTGCCAGTGATGTAAGCCAGTGGTGCTAGTGAGGTAAGCCAGTGGTGCTAGTAAGAAAAGATAGTGGTGCCAGTGAGGTAAGCTAGTAGTGCCAGTGAGGTAGAGCCAGTGGTGCCAGTGAGGTAAGCCAGTGGTGCTAGTGAGTAAAGCCAGTGGTGCCAGTGAGGTAAACCTGTGGTGCTAGTAGTGAGGTAAGCCAGTGTTGTCAGTGAGGAAAGCCAGTAGTGCCAGTGAGGTAAGTCAGTGGTGCCAGTGAAGTAAGCCAGTAGTGCCAGTGAGGAAATCCAGTAGTACCAGTGAGGTAAGTCAGTGGTGCCAGTGAGGTAAGCCTGTGGTGCCAGTGAGGTATGCCAGTGGTGCCATTGAGAAAAGTCAGTGGTGCCACGTGAGATCAGCCAGTGGTGCCAGTGAGCAAAGCCAGTGGTGCCAATGACCAAACCGCAAAACTGTAGTGTTGAATTGATAGTTAACAACTCATAATTCATTTTACGTATATTCAGTCACGAGGATTTTAAGAAGCCTTTAACATACTGATACTTGTAATTGACACGTATACATTATTTTATGAGGTGAATACCTGGATAGAGTTTTGATGAACTGTTTTGTAGTATAATGTTACCGTTATTTGTGGAGTTAGTTTCTTGAAGGAAAGCTGTGTCCATGTAGTACGTTTTATATTAATACAGGCGCATTTAAGTCATTTATGGTCTCTAATGCTTGTCTTTTAAATACAAAAATGTTGTGCAGTAACACGCCTATTTTAATACATGAACATATTATATAAATCCAGACAAAAGTTGACTCAGTTTACTCCATTAGGTCTTATATTTCAAATGTGTGTCTCTGAAAGGGACACATTACAAATATACATAACGCCATTAAAAGTGCAAGTGTTTTAATTTTGTCTTTATTTTTTATTAAAATGTCTCCAAGATCGATTGCATAATTCCGAATTTACTTCTTGCAATACATGAATTTGATATGTCACCAGATTTATAGGGAATGTGGATAATTTCTAACATGTAATGGAAATAAACACAAAATAAAAATAAAAAATCACTTTTAATGGCGTTAAGTATAAACAGCCGCCGGTTTTTTTTTTGCCGCGCCGGTTTTTGGCAAAAACAGCAAGTAATTCCGAATGAGCTAGGGCACTTTCGACTATATCATATGAAAGCACATATCAAATGATTGTAAAATTATATTCTATTTCATTGGTGACACTTTAATTTTTCCGAGAAATTTGACGCGAAGTTGACCTTTACCATGGGAAAAGCCTATTTTCCTATGGGACAATATATTCCCATGGGAAATGATTTGGGCAGTTTTCCCATGGGAAAAACAAAAAGTATTTATCTTTCAATATAATGTCAAAATAGTATGCGGCTTTCATATTTAGGGTCTATGACGAAGTTTTACAGCGATAAGAGCACTTTGATATTTTCCCATGGGAATATTTTCCCAATATTGTAATTTGGGAAAATTTTCCCATGGGAAAATGAGTTATTTCTTAATAGCTAAAACAACATTTCAAAGCCTGGAAACATCTTCTGTTGCAGTGTTGACAATTAAATATGCCCTTATGTTTATAATTTAATGAAATAAAAACTTTCCCAAAATAAAATGGGAAAATTTTCCCAAATGTTATTTTCTGACTAGGAAATTACTCTAAATATTTTTTAAGGAAATGAAAAAGAAAAAAATCTTCCAAATAAGTATAAGTCAAAATATCAAACCAAAAAAAAAAAAAACAGTTTGTTTAAGATTGAATATTTTAACTCAGATCTGATTTTAACTTAGCATCTCAGATTCAGATCTGAGTATGATGTGTTACCTTGCGATTGGTCCTTAACATAGTAATGTGACTCGTGCATAGCCTGACAGTTATTGATACTGCATTGTTTTTTCCCATGGCCTGTTTTCCTACATACCATTGAGCTCGACTTTAAGTGAGGAAGTGTCGATTGTTACGGATGGCGGGAGGTGTACAGTACTGGTTCTACAAAGGAAAAGTATGGGTGGTCTGCCTCCACCACAAAAAAGTCATATATAACATTGCGTGTATTGAAAAGGACGTAAAACACCACACAAACAAACTACATTGTTTCAGAAAAATATTTCATTCGTTTTCATTCATTTTATATCCTTACACTATAATGCATTGATCAAGGCAATGTCAAATGCCCTAAACGTTGACCTTCTAGCCCAAACATGAATAGAAGTCATTGTTTTAACAGCGGTATTATTTCCGTAAAGTTCCATGATTGTATGTCTAACAGTGACAAATTACAGTGGAAGGAGTGTTTCTCAGAACTGGGTCATTGTCAGGTTAATGTGACCTTGATGATCAACTGATCCCAAAAGCAATAGGCTTCCACCTATCTTAAAGGGCAATATACCAACAAAGTTTTATATGGTGTTGTGCTTTCAGAGTTATCTCGCAGAATGCATATTTTATTAAGATCATTGCAACCTTTTAACCCAAAAACAAAAGGTTTCTACGCTCGCCAAGGGACAATTTATCTATTAACGTTTCATGAATGTGGGTGTCATGGTTTTGAAGTTATCACACAATGTGTATTTCCATATAAGGGATGGCAATCTTGACACTTGTCCTACCAAGCGTAGATAATAACATGTTTCCTCTCCTCAAGGGCAATGTACCTATGAAAATTCATGAGCGTTATGGTTTCAAAGTTATCATGCAGCATGTGTAATTGCTTATTGTCGGACGAATTAAATTGAATTGGGTTTTAAGACGCACCAACACATGAAAGGTTATATGTCGCCTAAAAGGAATGAACGTGCAAGGCTCATCCTCCATCTACATCAAGATAAAATATGGTGAATGGCAAGATAGAACCACGTTTCCAAGTCTGCATATGCGGTGTCATGATAAAGACCTTAAATAACCCCATACCATGTACTCTTTTTCAAACGGGCGCATAAAAACGTGTTGTCGAAACAGATCTACAAACAAGAGGCCCAAGAGGGCCTGTATCGCTCGACTGGCTCTGTGGAGTCTGTGATATGCGCGACTAGGCTTGATACTGATCATACTTGCCAAGTTTACTGAAATCCAGTCAGGAGTTCGGGAAGACTAGTCTGGACAAAGTTTGTGTATAAGGGGCAATAATTGTCAAAAATCATTCAACACAAACATGGTGATGATATGTGCAACTAGGCTTGCTACTGCTCATCACTGCCAAGTTTCATTGAAATCCAGTCCAGCATTCAGGAGAACTAGCATGTACAATGTTAGTGTATTCAAACCTTTAAAGCGCTATAACTCCGCAAAAAATCATTCAACCGGAACACGGCGACGGCATGCACAACTAGGTCAGGTACTGATTATCCCTGCAAAGTTCCACTGATATCCAAACTGAGGATCAGGAGAACTAGTCCGGACAATATGTGTGTATTGAAGCCTTTAAAGGGCCAAAAATCTTTCAACAAAAATACAGCTATGACATGCATAAGTAGGCTTGGTACTGATCACCTCTGCAAAGTTTTGTTGATTTTCGGTCAGGGGTTCATGAAATATGGTCCGGACAAATTGTGTTTTACTCCTGTCAAAAAACATTCAACCGGAATGCGTGGACGATATGCATAACCATATTTGGTACTGATCATCCATGCAGTTCATTAAAATTTAGCCAAACGAAGGACCTATCTTTTTAATGTGGCAAAATACAGCATGTTTAACTAAATCAAGGGGCATAACTCTGGTGTTACTAATCCGATTTTGATGTGTACCTTCTTTGAGGCTTTCTAGGCTATTGCTTTTTTGTATTTATATATACACGAGCATCTTTGTGTTTCACTTACAGATTTCATTGCTACTAACGATCTATGCAAATTTGGTAAAGATCAAATAATAAAAGAAGGTGATACGAGTGTTCACAAGGCACAATATGGCATTTTTTTAGCAAAAACAAGGGCCAAAACTCCAGTGTGTATGGTCCGATCTGGCTGGTTTATAAGCTTGTCTGATCTTTTGTTGATATTAACGAGCTGTGTTAGTTTGGTACAGATAAAATAATAAATGAAAGTGCTAGAGTGTTAACTAGGCAGAAAATCACACTTTTCAACAAAACAAGGGCCACAACTCTGGTGTTACAAATCAGATCCGGCTGGTTTTCGAACAGATCTGAGCTTTCATTGATATAAATGCACTGGCAAAGTTTTGTAAAGGTCAAATACAAAATGCAGGTGCCAGAGTGTAAACAAGACTTAATTTGGCACTTTTTAGCAAAACAAGGGTCATAACTCTGGTGTTACTGATCCGATCTGGCTGAGCTTCCATTGATATAAAAACATCGACAAAGTTTCATAAAGATCAAATACAAAATGAAGGCGCTAGAGTGTAAATAAGGCTTAATATGGCATTTTTCAGCAAAATCAAGGGCCATAACTCTGGTGTTACTAATCTGATCTTGCTGTTTCTCGAAAAAATCCAAGCTTTTATTGATATAAAGACACTGGCAGAGTTTCGTAAACATCCGAGTAATAATGAAGTCCCTATCGTGTAGACAAGACAAAAGTTAATGGACGACAGACAACTCGCTATCCCATAATCTCTGCTGGCCATCGGTCAGTAGAGCTAAAGATTATAACCAAATCTCTGCTGGCCTTCGGTCAGTAGAGCTAAAAATTATAACCATTTCGGTAGAAATCTTAGTATATTGGGCGATTAAATATACGACATTGATGCAAAATGTATAACATCATATGATATAAGTAATCATTTCATTTACAACACAATAATTCATGCAAAATTGAATGTGCCTTCAGGGTGCATGAGCTTTCGTCCCTCGGGTTTTCTGGTCGTAGAGAGATTGGTTTTTTCTTTAGCTACAACTACTATGGTTGTTCATTACGATTCTGATTATTTTGTATGTGTTTCTTTAGTAAGTTTCTCCGGATGTGAACTTTATTGTTAGAGAGTTCCTTTTGATGGGATGTAGTTTTGTTTACACTGTCTTGTCTATTTGGGCGCTGAGGACAGGATAATAGCGAGGATTGTGCGCATATAAAATCGATTCAAGCTAACCAGTAGACCTTATTGCCTACTGACCGTTTCAAGTCGGTAACCCTGTCTTCACCACTCTTTCTCTTGGTTTTTGTCTCTTTCTTTGTATTATCAAGTACAGTGCGGACCTATGATGCCATTGCGTTCGGACGCTGTGGTTTCTATAGGACCCTATATCTCATTTTTGATACATAATAAACACTAGAATATGCTTAAAATATGATTGTTTTACTCAAATGATTTTGGTTTCACTTACAACATAAGTCAATACTGTAAATGTTGTTGTTGTCACATTCTTTGATTTCACTCACTGTCAAAATTATCCTCGATCTTATTGAAGCAAACTCTTAAAAGGGTAAACGCAAGTGTGGTCTAGGAAAAATCGCACTGAATATGATATGCAACACAATCTATATCAACCTTCTTATCAAATTGTGCGAAAAGCAAATTGTGTGAAAAGCGAAAAGAGTTCACTGAATTAATCATATATATTACTAGTCAAAATTTGCCCTTTTCTACATTATCATCGCAGTTAATCTCCATAACATGCGAGTCAATTTTGCTGATTGTAAAACTTATCAAACATCTAATTGTAACAAAGCTGGTAAGACAGATTGTCTCCTGGAAAATCATGTTTCTTAACATTAATTAAAGTGCTTTTTTACATTTTACCAACGACCGCTTACAGACTTCCATAATCAATCACCATAATCGGATGTCTAAGTACCAGATGATCAGTGAGTTACAACTGATTAATCATTACAACGCATAAACTTTGGCAATTCAGCTAAGAAGATCACTTGAAACACATAATAATTATCTTAGTTCACACTGGTTTTGATTTTTGATTGATTTATGCTGCTTTCAGCTGAACCGTACCATTAATGTTTGACGGTGCACTCGGTTTTATCTGTTTTTCATTCCATTGTTTATGTGCTCATACATGGCTATAATACAACTTATGAAATATGCGAAGAGCTGCGTCTTTTTCCTCAGTATCTCATGTCTGTAACTTGGTTGAAAAACCTCCAGCCTCTATGTGTTTGGAACATCTCAAGGCCCTGCTGTTGGATTATTTTACATCTCCATGGGGTTGAAATATCTCAGGCCTATATCTGTTGTAATATGTTTTGTATCCATGTGGTAGAAATATCTTAGATCTATGTGGTTAAAATATCTGAATCTGAAGCATCTGTGGTTGAAATATATATTGTCATCATGCGGCTAGAACATTTTATTTTTTGTCTCTGCATGGTAGAAATATCTCAGGCATTCAGTATGTTGTTGAAGTATCTTAAAGTGGTTGAAATATCTTAGATCTCCTTTTGGTTGAAGTCTATCAGGTCTCTATTGGTTGATATATCTCTTATGTGGCTGACATATGTTACAATGTTATGCTGTTGAAATATTTCACGTCTTTATGCCATTGGAAGGTCTCGTATTTCTATGTAGTTGGAAAGGCTCGCGTCTGTATGTGGTTGAACTATCTCTTGTCTATTTTCAATTGGAATATTTTCAGTCTCTCAATGTTCAAGTGGTTGGAATATTGTATAGGTTTCAGCAGTGGGAATATAGTATGACTCGATGTTGCTGGAATATCTATCTGTCACTGAAGTACATTGAGTGAACCTGAAATTAAATATAATTTATAAATTAAAGTTCTTGTTAAGTTACAAAAATATTAAGATGACGACAGCGCAAGTTTGTTCTACTGGTTTACATTTTCGAGAAAGTGACATATATACCTGTATTATTTTCCTCTATTCCTCTTTATTCAGTATGATCAAAACTTAGTGTAGTAGACCATTCTTTACCATTCTGGGCATATAAACGCAATGATGAATTGGTGCTAGGCCTTAGGCTTTATTTTACGCTCTCATCTTAGTATAATTTTGATTAATTTTCGATAATTCATGATAGATCATCTTTAAAACAAGAGGCCCAAGAGGGCCTGTGGACGCTCTACTGGCTAATCATAAAGTTTATGTATAATATCATTCAACCGAAACTTTGCGATGATATACGCAACTAGTCTTGGTACTGATCATCCCTGCCAAGCTTTGCTGAAATCCAGTCAGAGGTTCAGGAGAACTAGTCCGGACAATGAATGTGTATTAAAACCTTTAAAGGGCTATAACTCTGCAAAAAATCATTCAACTGGAACACGGCGATGATTTGCACAACTAGACCTGGAACTGATCATCTCTAAAAAGTTTCGTTTAATTCCGGCCAGGGGTTGTGTAATAAAACCTTTGAAGGGACTTAACTCAGCCAAAATCATTCAACCGGAACTCGGTGACGATATGTACAACTAGGCTTGGTACTGATCATCCCTGAAATGTTTCACTGAAATCGGCCCAAATGAAGGCTCTTTCGTCTTAATGAGACCAAAATATAGCACATTTTAGAAAATCAAGGGCCATAACTCCTGTGTAAATGGTCTAATCTGGCTGTTTTTCAAATTTTCAGAGCTTATATTGATATTTACAATCTGGTAAAGTTTGAAAATGAAGATGAAAAATGAAGGCCTATCATCTTAACAAGGCAAAATATAGCATTTTTAAATAAATCAAGGGCCATAACTCTGCTGTTACGGGTCCGATCTGGCTGGTTAAAGAAATAACAAAAAAAAAAAAAAAAAAATATTTAAAAAAGAGGTCAATGACCTTGAAGCTCTACTGATAGGCTTTTAATAGCTAGATCAGCATTCCTGTGAAGTTTCATGAAAATCAGTTATGTGGTTTCAGAGGAGTAGTCGCTACAAGTTTTCCTTATATAACTCTATGTAAACAACGAGGGCCGCTGGCGGCCATGTTTAACGTCAAATCAAAATAATTGTTTACAAGGATCAACATCATGTCATACTGATCATTTTAGAAAAAGTCCCGTATCAATATCACTTATATAGTTTTCAAGAAGTAGTCGCTACAAACTTGTATTTTGAAAATCTATTTTTAGCTGTGGTGGCCATCTTCAATTTCCCACCATCCTGAAATTTTGCTAGGATCAATTAGATATCAAGAGCAACATTCCTGTGAAGTTTCATGAAAATCCTTTCAGAGGAGTAGTCGCTACAAGTTTTCATTATATAACTCTTTGTAAACTAAGATGGCCGCTGGCAGCCATGTTTAACGTCGCATCAAAATAATTTTCGAAAAGGATCAACATCATTCCATACTGATCATTTTAGAAAAAGTCCCATATCAATTTCACTTTTAGTTTTCAAGAAATACTCGCTACAAACTTGTTTTTTTTTAAATCTATTTTTAGCTGTGGTGGCCATCTTGAATTTCCGACCAACCTGAAATGTTGTTAGGATCATTTAGACATCCAGTGCCACATTCCTGTGAAGTTTCATGGAAATCTTTCGAGTAGTTTCAGAGTCCTGAGTAGTCGCTACAACTTTTTATTAAATAACTCTATGTAAACAAAGATGGCCGCTGGCAGCCATGTTTAACGTTGAATCAAAACGATTTTCGACAGGGACCGACATCATGTCATGCTAATCATTTTAGTCCCATATCAATATCACTTAGAGTTTTCAAGAAGTAGTCGCTACAAACTTGTTTTTTAAAAATCTATTTTTAGATTTGGCGGCCATCTTTGAATTCATATCAACATGAATTTTTGCTAGGATCAACTAGACTTCATGGGCAACATTTCTGTAATGTTTCATGAAAATCCATTCAATAGTTTCAGAGTAGTCTGCTACAAAAAAAAAGTATGGACAGACAGACAGACGGACGGACGCCAGACCAAAGCATAAGCTCTGCTGATCTCTGATCAGTAGAGCTAATAAAAATTTAAACGAAAAAAAAAATTATAATAATAAACAAGAGGCCCAAGAGGGCCTGTAAACGCTCTACTTGCATGATGTGATTCAAAAACATAAACATGACAGAGGTCAACCCAAGAAACATTCTTCCTGTATATAACTCTATGTAAACTTTGGGTTATCGTTGAAGCCATTTTGAATAATTTTGATTATTTGAAGATAATGAAAAACACAAACTTGTTAGAGGCTAACCCAAGGAACATGTATATGATATTTCACAAGAATGGAATAAGTGGTTTCCGAGGAAATGTCATTTGAAATTTATTTAAATTTGAACTAGTTTTAGCTATGGCGGCCATCTTGGATGACTGGCGGCCGCAAAAAACACAAATCTGAGAGGGACTATCCCAAATATCATTGTGCTTAAGTTTCATCAAAATCTTTCAGGCGGTTTCAGAAAAGATGTCATTTTAACCTTTTCCTATATATATAATTCATGTAAACCTTGAGTCGCCGTGGCCGCCATTTTGATTATTCGACGATTTATACGACAATAACGAAAAACACAAACTTGATAGAGGCCAACCGAAGGAACAAGTAAATGATATATCAGTAGAATGGAATAAGTGGTTTCGGACGAGATGTCGTTTGAAATTTCCTTAAATTTGACCTAGTTTTAGCCATGGCGACCATCTTGGATAACTGGTGGCTGCAAAAAACTTAACTCTGAGATAAACTATCCCGAATATCATTGTAAATAAGTTTCATCAAAATCCTTCAAGTGGTTTCAGATAAGATTACATTTTTAACCTTTTTCTATATAACTTTGTAAACTTTGAGTCGCCGTGGCGGCCATTTTGATTATGAGAATAGTCCGATAAACGGGACTGCACAGATTATGTCCCCATCCGACTGACGAGGCTAAGGGAAAGTGTCTTCCCCAAGAACACACCGACGACTCAGTGGCACCACAGAGGATTGAACCCGGGGCCTCCGGTTACAAATCCGCAGCGCTACCGACTGTGCCACGCCAGCCAATGAGTTAACAACTTCATGTCGGTTGTTATTTAAGCAAATACACAAATGAGTAACACCCTATTTTTCCTACTCCTCGACGTTATGCCAAATAAACAGATCAAACACTGTGATCGACTTATTTCTATCCATTCGTGTTATACCGTATAATGGTCATGCTCAATCGGTGATTGTAGCATTTTCAAACCCTTGTCGGCATTGTGTCACCTTTTAAAGTGTGGTACCAAATATAATTCAGTCATTGTGGCTTAATGTTTCCTTTTGAAAGGCGGTAAAAAAATATAATAGTGTGGGAAATGAACGCGCCTCTTAATTGACATGTCGCCAGTGACTTAGATATCTCCGCCCTATTGTTGATGTCGGAGTATATTGACAATAGTTTATATAACATAGTTGAACGTGCTTTATACACATGCTGTTGTTTGTCGGAGGTATCATCTGGTTTGATTGGTTGAAATGGATGAATGATTGATTGACAACTGGCGACATGTTAATTGTTATATGAAATCTGGGATGAAAATTGACATCAGGGCCCTGATAAAATGGGTGCTAAATCTGAGTTGTTGCTTATTGGTGAGACAATCATTAAGGTTTGTTAAAAATGTAAATGTAGGAATTCAATTTTTTTTTATTGTAAAACAATGATGGATAGGCATACAGGTTAAATGAGTATCATGTTATCTCTACGAACATATTAAAATTGATAAAATACGTGTTTGTATGCTAAGTTTTCCTTAAATTCAAAATGAGCCAAGATATCGTTTGAAAAATGCATGATAATGCTATAATCAACCACAAGTCTAATAACATTATTAATATGTCTGGTTTGCCTGTGAATCAACCCGCAAGTTTGAACATCATGCCATCAATAAATTGAAATTGTTAATTTCAAAAAGGTATCAAACTTTTAATAAATGACGCGTTCTGTTGTTGTTTTGTACCAATTCAATACACAAATTTGAGATCTAAATAAAATGTTCTTGAAAGTACAAACTTGTAGCCAACTCTAAGTAGCAATACCAATATAATCAGATCATGAGTTTGAACATCATGCATGTCATTACTAACGAAGCAGTTAGATTTAAATAATATGCACATTACACTTGATAATGAAAAACACGTTCATATGTTAAACCATTTTCAGTTAACATATATATTTTAGACCAAAATAATCACTTTTTTGATATAAAATGCCAGATATTGCATCTTCTTAACAATACCAATACCATATAATCCCTAATAAATGCTAATCTGTTTCATTCACAATGGAACATGTAGACAAAATCACTAGAAAACTTAAAATCCGATGCATTGATTGACCGACATGCAGACTTTGGTTTTCTTGGTAAAGAAAATCATTAAATAATGTCCGTTTAAAAGTAAAATTATGTACTTTTGGTCTCAATTTTCAAAATGTTACACCCTGGGGGTGGCGCTTATTAGGAATTATACGGTATATCTGATTTGTTATTTCTGAAAATAGTTTACTAATAAAGGAGGAGTTTTAATCCAAAGTCACTTAAGTCTGTATACATTTCATTTTTTAAAGAAGAAATTTGTCCTCTTTTTTATCCAATTTCAATTCACAAATGTTCATTTTGAACAAAATGAGTGTTTACAACATCCAAGACCTGAACCCGAATCTACACAATAATGCCTTTTCAAACAATTCACCATTTTTAAAATATTGCCGTAAATCAAGGAGGAGTTTGATTTAAAAAAGCGTACACATTTGACATTTTAAAAATGAATGCGTCCTATTTGTCATAACTGGTACCCTCTTGCATACCTTAGACTAATCGGGTAACCAACTGGTACCCTGTTGTAAACCGCAGAGTAATCAGGGAACCAGTTTAATAGCCTTTTGGCGGATAAATATATAGGTAGTTTTGAATCCAGAGTATTTATGAATATCAAATATATTACCTTAGTTAAAATGTTAAAACATTTATAATATTTGCTAAAATATCTTAGAAACAGAGTTAAATGAATTACCCAACTTTCCAAAAATATAATGAAAAACAGCATCTTAGAAATTGAGTGAAATGAATTAACAAACTATTAATCAATGTAATATGTAAGTTTTGTATATAGCTGTTATCTTTTACTTCCTTGTGACCTCAAACAATTAATAACAAGAACAAGGCCTATAAGGACCACTTAAATCATGCACTTAAACAAAGCATGTTTACGGACATGTCCAAGTGAGTACTTGTAACTTGGGCGTTTTGGGAAACCTGCATCCGGTAATTTAATTGATTCATAAAGAAACAAGGGCATTCATAAGGGCGTGTTGACGCTCTAATGGGGAACAGACTATTACAACAATAACTGAAATGATGCATGAATTCTATCAATCTGCCAATTTAATGCGAAATAACCAACTTTGTTTAACTCGATGCTCTCTTTAAGGATGAACTGAACATAGTTACACACATATTTCATCAACAACAACAACAAAAATAACATGAACAACTATTTTCTTATATAGGAATATTTCACTCCCGGGCGTGGCTAAGTTTCACCCATTGGAAGAACTTCGTAGAGAATAATAACCTTCATGCAATATATGAAAGCCTTATGCATTGTGGTTATAGAGCAGAATAGATTTCCCTATCTAATAAATCCTATCTAATAAATACTGAAAAAGATGACTGTAAAAATGTATATATAAATTATAAACACACACTAATTGTTTACCCCGGTTGCGACCATATCTGACCCAAATAACTGTCAAAATCTGTTAAGCAGTTCATAGGCAGAATATATTATAATGCTTCGATTAGTTATAGTTATGGCGACCATCTTAGGAATTTAAAATAAACTTTCAAATCAAATTTAATGAAAATAAAAAGTCGTTTTTAAAATTATAATTAGACTGAAGGCCCAATAACGTTCATAATCCAATCCTAACAAAGTCAAACGCTTTTTCAGTTACATACAGAATACAGAATCTCCTAGATTGTTTACAACGCGGAATAGCATTAGTTGGTTTAAACATGTTTTATTTGAACATGTTTACATCATAAATATATTGGTTCAGTACATAGTTAATATGATTGGAACGAAAGAAAAGTCTTATAGAGTACTCTCCTTATAATAGCATTAGTTTATTGCTTAATATCTAATATTAGTTGTTTTCAAATGTTAATTGTGCTAAGGATTTTGACAAAATTTGGAAAATATCAATTACAAAATGAAACTTAAGTGTTAATATGCAGACAACATAGCTATCACAGCAAACACGGTTTGATAAAGATCAATTACAAAATAAGGATGCTAGAGTGTTATTAAGGCATAAATAGCGTTTTTGTGTCATAACAAATGGTCACAACTTTGTTATTTATTATCCAGTTTTGGTTGTCTTCGTATGTTTATTGTGATAAAGATTTTGATTTTAATATACAAAATTATGAAGCTAGAGTGTTAATATTGAAAGGCAGAAAATAGCATGGTTCAGTACAAGAAGGACCTTAGATGTCCCTGCTTTGATATGCATTGGCATTTAGACGCTGACGTTTGGTAAAAGTCAACTGCAACATGAAAATTAGAAATCTCAGCACTCAAACTCAATGACCCGTTGGTCCGCACTGTACCACAAAGAGAAAATTAACTATACAGTGAAAAGGACAATACACAACGCAATGAATGGCGAAGACAGGGACTTGGAACGAACAGTTTGCAATGTGGCCTACTGGTTAGTTTAAATCGATATTAAATGTACACAAACTCGCTATTATCCTGCTGAGGTGCTCAAATTGACAAGACAGTGTAAACAAAAGTACATCCCATCACAATGAAGAAACATAATTAGAAACACCTCGGGATGTATCCAGAATTGTACTCAACTGCAAGCCATCAAGTCGTACAACTAGCCATCGCATAAGCTCGTCTGTCCAGTCGAGCTAAACAGAACAACTGGAAAACAGCTGCGATGACAGTGGTGGGTTGATTTATTTTTTTAAATACGTGTATCTATCTATTCATTGTTGTTCTGGTGCTTTCATTTGCTCCTGCAAGGTTTATGATTATAAAGGAATACTAGACGGATGCGATAACAGTGCTAATTACAACTATTACATAGTAAGACGATTGCTAAAAGGTAAGCCGTTACTCATCTTGACAAACATTTGATAGATTTAAATATAAAATCAGACCAAATTGTTGAGCAACACTATAGCTGTGTTTTGCGTACGGAGAATTTGAAAAAAAGCGCGTTAGGCTATGTCAGCCTTTACCCTCGCAAAATGGAAAAGGCAGAGATCGGTAACAAGGAAACAGTCGGCGGTTTCCTCAACTATCATTGGGTGCGTGCGTGTGTGCGTGCGTGCGTTCGAGCGTGCGTGCCTGCGTGTGTTCGGCGTGCGTGTGCGTGTGTTAAAGGTATTCACTCATTGGGAAATAGTTAATGTTCATATCCACTTGTCATACTGCCAAAATAGCGGATATTGCCATGCCCATTTGGTGTGAAACCGCATTTATTTCTTCCTAATTCTCTGCGTTTTCCTTTTTTGGGGATAAAAATCTGACATAGACGTAAGTAGTGTTATTTGTATTATTAAATGTCCCTATTTTGCCGTCAAATTGCACATTTTTCAACATATATACAATGTTTCTATATCTACTGAAGACGAGGTATATTCATAACTTACATACCTTGAGAATCAAAACTCTATTGACACACTGGAGAGTAGATTTAAGAGTTAAAAACTTCATTTTTAGCATATTTAATGACGGGTAGTGTAAGAACTTGTGAATAAACCTATACTTTTTATCCGCAAATATACATTAGTATATGATATGAACACCTGGATAGAGTTTTGATAAACGATTTTGTAGTGTAATTTTGCCGTTATTTGGTTGGTTAGTTTCTTTAAAGACAATAAAACATCGACACTTTGATAAACGACGTATATAAATACTAGTAAACAATCCGCCAAAATCTGTGATATTAATTTGGCGGCATGTACCTCAAAAAAAAGCAAATATTTGACGTCATATACATTTTAATGGAATGCAACAGGGGCACCATACGCTGGAAATTAATAAAATGAGAAAACAAAGATGGTACTTTAATGGATGCATTTGCTCACATTATATCCCCGAGCCGTTATAGGTAATATGAGCCAACGTGTTAAGAAGCCAAATAACTAATAATGTTTACGGCGACATAAACATAACACATAAATGATCATGTATATATGAATATAAAAATAACAGGATAATTTTTGCAGTAAAGAGCATAATATTGTCTACAGACACGTGTTAACCTATTTCTCAAATTGTCTTTCAAACATTTTAATCCTTCCATTACCACATGTAAAGCGAATACCCACATGTAAAGCGAATACTATGTGATTTTAAATGTGGTTATGCATAATTGAGTTACCGAAGTTTACGTCATTGTTGTTTCCTTTTCAGATAGAGGAAAAATGAAACAGTTGATATGCGTTGCCATTCTATAACTTTTGGTGACGTTTCTTTAGAGCTCCTTGGACGGCCGTTACGAAGACAAATAAAAGCAGCTGTGGTAAAGACTATAGTTCCTATAGGTTCCTTTGAATGCGAATTAGTCACCATACCAGCTTTGCAACACGTTCTACGAGTACAACAGTTCAGTTACCGTTTTGTTTATAGCTATACTCCCGGTGTACCGCAAGATTAACAGTGATTATATTTACATCGAAGCATTCCGTCTGGAAAAAAAACTTGCAGGAAAGACATTCTATAGTCAGTATGTTTTCTGACGGTGGACTTTTCTATTGAGACTCATTGGATGAGTGCGCAGTAGCTTGCCATACTTGAAAAAGACAGTTTATTAGAAACTTGGCGCTTTTTTTTTCCTCACAAAGTATCAAGTAAATGTAAATATATACAACTTGACAACGAGGTACTTTACGAATTAAATATGAAGAAGATTTCATCATTAACACGTGCAAACCATTGAATGAATTGTTTGAATCTTAAGAATTTATTGCATATTAATGTATTGTTATGTAAACCTTTACAAATCTCGCAATATTTGGCATGAAGTCGATGTTTCTATCGTTCATTTATTGCCGTATGGTGATCGTAAAATGATTGCCATTTCTATGAATCGATAGTGTTCAATACAACTTTCTTGTCCGTTTGGGATACTTGATCCCAATCTTTGTGATTTTACTGTATAATCCTCTCAAACTGCTCCAGAGGAACTTCCTGGCCTCTCTTGAAACGACCCGAAATAACCGATTCTAGTACTTTCTCCTTTTGTGTGTCCTAGCTGCTTCTGAAGGAACTTCTTGGCGGTATGCATTTTCACGTAATTGGGCACACTAAACCAAACACAGAGCAGAACAAACCACGAGAAAATAGTCTTGGTATGAACAGATTTTAATTCCATACTTTATATACTGCATCTTCATATCTAAATGGCTTTTTGACAGAGACAGTACTTAACGCTAATGACCATACCACATATGTCATCAATAAAGTAACTGCGTTTTATATTAATAAGTCATTACGTTTTAATTACACAAAACGTGAAACAAACACTTTCAGTATAAAAAGGATCGGAACATGGTCATGTTCGCTATATGGATGCTTGTTGAACTGGTGGTGGCGGTAATTGGGTCTAATGCGAGTACAGTATTATTCCGAGAACAATGCACGAAGGACAGAGATACAATGCAGTGCACAGGATCAACCCCTCCAACTACAGTACCTGTGCATATAACGAAGGTTTATCTTAAAGGTCTAAACATGGATTCCAATATAAATGCAAGTAATTTTGCTGACAAAACCTGGAAACATGTGAGAGAACTTCACATATTGGAAGTTAATAAACTACATAATGATATAGACGACTTCTATTTCAGCAATTTACCAGGTCTTGACATTTTGAAAATTTACAGTAAAAACATCTTTAAGTTTAAATCAAATACACTATCTGGAATGCTTAAGCTAAGAGAACTGCATTTCAATGGAATGGACAACGTGCAATTTGACAACATCAACGAGGCTTTAAAAAATGGAAATATAACTCCCAATTTGGAAAAACTCATTATAGACGACATTGCAAAAGGGAACTTCACTCCGCAGCAAGTGAATCGGGAATTCTTTAGTATAGCACAAGATAAACACAAACTTCAAACTATCGAATTAAATGATCTCAGCATTGGTAATATACAATTTCCAGAACCACAGTTACTATGCCGCATAAGATCATTTTCGCTAAATGGTTCAATAATAAATGCACTTGAAAACGATTATAGGAACATTTCTGAACCATGCTTTAATTTGACTTATTTGGACATCAGCGGTATCAAAGTTTGCGCGTTTTCAACATTCATTGACACACGTCATTCTTCATTGGATGTTCTTATTGATCTTGCAAAAAACAATCTGGATCAATTTTTAATATATAGTTTCTTCTTGAAGTCCAAAGTAATAATCGCTAACTTTGTGTTTTGGAATCTAAACTTTCCATTTAGAGCTGAGAAAGGGTTACTCGTTTTTACGCTTCAAAGAAAGATTGAATTGAAAGGTAACAAGTTGCAATTTCTAAATTTAACGTTTATCTCGATCGGAGCTGTACATCTCGAAGACCTGGATCTTTCTTTCAATGAAATGCAATATATATCACCCAATATATCAGAACCGGCAGATTCAATTAAAAGATTGATACTTTCGAACAACTGCTTGAATGAAATGAAAAAACGATATCCTGATGATTATAATTTACTGTTCAAAAAGTTCCTTAACCTAAGAGTGTTAGATCTATCTTACAACGAGTTAATACGCATTCCTTTCTTGATGTTTAGCGAGAATGCCCATTTGACACAATTAAATGTTTCAAATAATCACATAACACAGATCCATATCATAAAATTACCGTTATCACACCTACACTTTCTGGGAATAGCCAACAATGAAATAGTTACACTAGATAAGGATGAAATGAATAACATTAACGATTTAGTATCCTTTGTTAGAATAAAGACTGGAAACACGATTGCGGTGGATTTACGATTGAATCCATTTAAATGTAGCTGCACAAATCTGCCGTTTATTTCCTGGATTCAGAAATCGCCTTTTCTAAGACAGACTAACATTTCAAATGAATATACATGTGTATTTGATGATAAAACCATAGATATGAAAACAAATGCATACACTGATGTCAATGTGTACTGTGAGAGACATATAAGGCTAAAAAGAAAGGCTATGATAGCCATCAACGTAGTATTGGTTGCACTCATATCAATTTGCGTGTGTTTTCTTATTAAAGAGGTTAATAAAATAAGACAGACGCGTCGGAATTTTCTAAATGAGATAGGACAAGATAAGTTCCGTTCACAGTCTTTGGTATTTATATCATATAGCTCTGAAGATGAAGACTTGGTACAAACGTTTATCTGTCCTGAACTATCCCGACATCTCAACATGTTCACTCTAAGTGAAAAAGAACATATTTGCATGGGCGACAAATCCTTTAGACCAGGACATAGGATCTGGGAAGAAATAATG
This sequence comes from Cyrtodaria siliqua, assembly GCA_037043455.1. NCBI lineage: Eukaryota > Metazoa > Mollusca > Bivalvia > Adapedonta > Hiatellidae > Cyrtodaria > Cyrtodaria siliqua. The sequence continues at coordinate 7,912 of JAWPHD010017222.1, read as the reverse complement.
AAATGTATGGAAGAGTCTAGCGTGGTCATTTTTGTGATATCAAATGCATTTCTGGGGAAGCAGTGGTGTCAAATAGAAGTGCAGGAGGCAATACAGCTACAAAAACCCATCATTCTGATCATCACGGAGATCATTGAACAGGACAACATGTCTCCAATTTTTAAGAAAATATTTGACAGATACACGAGATTTAAATGTTTTTCAGACAGAAAACGGATACGAAGTTATACCGAGCTGGGATAGTCTGTGTATTTCTATTATAGACTTAGCGAGTACACCCTAAGAAGAAAAACCATATAATGTTTAGAAGCTAAAAGAACAATGGATACACAAACACAGCTGTGTACTAACTGGTGTCAGAGTTAAACTCTTAGACGCCTTTTACAGACGATACCTTTGTTTATTGTTTATAACGAGATGGGGTGGGGAGGGGTGGGGCGGGGGCGTCCGTTGCAGAGTGGTTAGAGTCTCTGACTTAAAATCACTTTCTCGATCCCTGATGGTGTTAGGAATCGTTATGTAAGGACGCTATCTAGCTTGCTTGCGCAAAGTCGGTGGTTCTGCCCAGGTGCCCGGGGCAACTAGGGTCTTCCTTCACTAATGGAAGCGAAGCTAGAAAGTCGCCATGTTACCTTAGCTGTTCGTGTGATTATAACATCAAATGTAGTTCAGTTCAATTGATTATGCCGATGCAATTTACCTATCATTACTTCGAGTATGTGTAAATTAAGAACTAGTGAATATAGTTGTTAATACAATTGGTGTCTGGTATTTACTATATTTTTTACATTCTTGACTTATATTGGGAAAATAGTTATATATAAGTCATATTCATATTTTAATCTTTCGTATTCCCTAGTACAGACCCAGTTGCGTTCAAGTACCAAATAAAATGCATTCCGTTTGCATTCCGTTTGCATTCTATTTGCGTTCCGTGTGCGCTCCGTTTACATTATGTTTGCGCTCCGTTAGAGTTCTGTTTGCATTTCATTTTTATAAATGCCTTGTTTTAAATTTAAATTTTTAAAAAAAAAAAAGCATTCATTATGAATGCTTTCAGCGGTGAGTATAAACGAAACTCTGCGTTCATTTAAATGCAGGTAACTGAATTCCTGAACGCATCATAATGCACGGGTTTCAATGCACAAACACAGAAAATGCATTTGCGTTCGTTCGTGCTGCGTTTAACAATCGCAATATCTCTCACGACTAATACAATTATTGTTTTCGCCTAAATTATATAATTCTTAAAGTTTAGTAAAATTGGCGGGAAAAGACGGTAGGCTTACTGTCTCTGCATACAATATAATTTTGAAATTAAAAGCGAGTAGATTGTGTTAAGTTTCGACACAACCGCGTTCAAAAGGATAACAAAAGAAAATATCCGAAAAGGAAAATGCAGTTTTAAAATGCATTTCAGTGGTTGTGTTCGTTTTCAGTGTTCGACGTTTTATAAAATGCATTCATTGTTCATTTTACGTTGATAAAAAAGCACTCAACGTTCATTTTGCGTTCAGTGTATAGGTCATGCATCGTTTATTCTGTTTTCTTTCTGCGTTCATTCTGCGTTCATTCACCGTTCATTCTTCGTTCGTTCTGCGTTCATTCTGCATTTATTCGGGGTACTTGAACGCAACTTTAGTCAGCTGTCTTAACGTAAAGTGTGCATGAAATGTTATAATTATTGAGCATGACATCTTGTTTACTAAAGGATTTTACATCTGTGAATATAAATATATAGACACCATTAACGTTTACAAACATTAAGTATAATATGTTTAAGAGAGTGTTACTTACCTGTCGTCACTGTTTGTATTTTACGTTGAAAAAAATACTCGTTGCTCTCCGTTTAAAGGGACAATGTCTTTATTATAGCTTATAAAACACACACTAACTACGTTCACAAACATTACACACTAAACATTATTGAATATTTACTAATTAAAAGAAATATTGTTTGACGGAATTCAATTTCGATACAAAAAAAAAGAAGTACAGCTTCGCGAGTTTGAACTAGCAGCTCAAACTACAATTACACTCTGGGGTAATAATAGTGTGCCGCGGCGCAATAGTCGACGTATCTCCTAAATAAATACATATTACGCAATCCATACTATGTAGAAAACCTAATGCGCTAATGAAAGTCACTTGATCAGCAGGAAATGTAAATAATGTGGGTCCTACATTGTTTACAAATAATGATTAAAACTTTTGTTTTGAAACTCACGAATGTATTACTACAGACTTCTTTGGGCCTACGCTCATGTGTTCATGTATACATTTCACTGAATAAAAGTCAGACAGTTATTTAGTTATGCTCAATATCTGCTTACGTACGGACAGTGTCCCTTTAAAAGGGAAAACAAGGAAGGAGAGCTACTAGGACTAATTCCTTATCCTAAGTTTGGTAGGAGCTGTATAAACAGTTGAATGCATTCATTGTATTCACATCTGCGGCATCTGTACGCAGCTAGCACATGGTAGCACATTATAATTTGATAGCTATCATACAGCGTATATTTGTATCATATAAGCGCTATCTTTCGTACTACATTTATTGATGTAGACGCTTCTATTGATGTAGACTTCTATTTCGTAGCGTACAGTAACAATGTGCAGACAGTTTTTAAGTGTTTTAAGTAGTTGAAATGTTGTTGTCACATGTATTTGATACGACTTTCACATTGCCGATACAGCTTTAGTGAGTGTTTTTCACACATTTGGTACTTTAATGACTTTTTACATACTTTTTTACAAATTATGACAATGAAATCGAATAACTAGATACAAATAACACAATTTACGGAACTGAAAAGATAGAATAATTATCATGATTATCGGGTATCACTTTAATAGTTCCAAGTAAAATTTGTGTTTGAAATTGTCGGAATTTTATGATAAGCTACACAAAATAAACACCGTCAAAGTTCATTGATCTAACCTTTCGTACTATGCACTAACCTGTTCTCGCAATGTACGGATTCCCCAGGAGTGTGGTTATCAAATATATTTATTGACTTTACACGTATTATAATTTAAAATATAAGTTAAGAGCGTTAATGGTAGTTGTTTATGTGTTATGTTGCATCCAGTATAATACAGTGTAAACTTTTTGTTCAACTCTATGCATCGTGTATTATTGTTATGTGTATTGTGTATTATTGTTATGTGTATTGTGTATTTTGTATTATTGTAATGTGTATTGCGTATTATTGTTAAAAATATTTGTTTCTATAGCGACTGTGTAGCTTTAAGATATACTTTTTTTTCTGTTATGAAAATATGTTATTTTTCATTTTGCACAATTATACAATAACACATATTTACAAGGAGCAGTTACATGTTTACGTTATATAACTCAACAAAACACATGTTTTATGATACACGTGTGTCTCTCGAAAAATAAGATTATGTTAGATAAGTTCGAACTGTAATGAATGGACGGAATAGATGAAAAAGAATAGAAGTGTACCAAAAAACTGTACGAGTTGTTTTAAACGTGGTCAGTTCTGAGCTACAAAATGTTCCCATTTATCGTTGTGTTGTCTTATTTTTTCCCTAGATGTCGCTATTATTCTTTCTATGATTTCAATTTTGTTTAAATATAGTATTAAAGTTGCAACACTGGAAATTATCTTTGTATATTTACTTTTGAAAAACTTCGAATCAATGCAAGAGTTAGACGCTTTTGCCATAATTCCTAATGAAATCGTTTTAAAGTCTACATTGCAATCATGTATATTTGTTTTTACTGATTGAAAGATTCAAAAGGCTCGAGTAACTAGACATTCCCAGAATAAATGATCGATAGTTTATATGTGCATATTACAAAAATCACAAATGCTTGTATTTGCAATTTTACATTTATGCAAAACAGTGTTTGTTGGGAGAACTCGCATTATATATTTATACTGGAATGTAAGAAATACTGTTGATTAAATGTTATGCTTAATTATAGTTTTCTTTTGTTTATATGTATACTAATGTATTACGGTTTTACGTCCTGGGTACAACCCACCCCTGGTTACCATAATATTAAATAAAGTATTGATAATTATGAGTTATACATCTGTCTTGTTTAAGACAATGCGAAGGAAACACATAAAAGTGAAATGCAACGGTGAACAAAAATTGCATTTAATTTCGACCATTAATGCAAAAAAAGAAATAAACATTTATCCCATAACTTGCGGTGTTGGAGTTTAATAAAGCCATGATGAAGTTATCATATTTCACTAGTGAAAACAATATATGCAAATAAAGGTCAAATCATTTTTCGGTCACTTCCATCCAGCTGGGTGTGCGTCTGAGTTGACTCCGTAACAGTTTAATATATCGGATTACGGAAATCGACGACATATTTCCGTTGTTCGGTGTCGTAAGGAGAATGTCCAGTCAACCAGTAGGAACGCCAGCCCTATGGCGTAGGAATATCTATCAAACAAGGTCACGTGATAAAATCGATAACAAAATGACATTATCGGGAAAATTGTCACTGGTCAGATTTATACACCTCTTATCTATAAATTGTGATTATGACAAAACACAATCACAGATCGTTGTTAAAGTAATAATATTCACAAACTACATTGGTCGAACATAATTGGTGTACACTTCGTGTAATTCCCATTAATAGCTGAATTTAGGTTGTTTTAAGGTTTAAATTGCCGACAATGGGCTTTTAAATCAAAATCGATTTATTTCGTCATTTTAGAAGCGAGAATAAAAACAAATGCATGATTGCGTAGATAAATCTTTCCTCAGTCTATATGCAAAGGTTTAATGAAATCGGAGACAAGAACTTGTTTTCCCCCAAAATTAACTAACATGACCCACGAACTCAAAGACGGCATAATGCATATACATTTACAGACGCGACCGGGTACACAAGAAATGAAATAATTCCATTATTTCAATACATATATTTCAAATGTATGTATCCATGCATTCCAGACTACACTTCTGATCTATACATGTTTTTGGTTTATGCCGGAGTGCTCAAAATAGGTTTTAACAAACCAAATTGCAACGGTACTTCGGGAAAGGAAATGAGGATGGTGAAAATATATGTTGCAGTGCTAATTTTCTGAATCCGAAAAAATAGCAAACAAATGAAGTTTTAACAGGAGAATGAAGTTTTTTTTATGAAAGTGTATATTGACATGTGTACTATTAAAACCCAAAATTTAAAGTCAATTAGAAAAAGTATTTTTTTCCCCCCAAAATTAACAAAGTACACCGTTTTCGCTAAAATATGAACAATCGCCTTTTGAAGTTAATGTTCACGCGGGATATAAAACCGTGAAATTATGAAATCCTTTTTAAGAGATATATTGATTTCAACATTGTTCTGTATTTAATAAATTATTAGAATAGAAAGTTCACAGTGTTTCTCAAGGACACCATTACGGTAGTATCCCTGCAACCCCGTCCCTCACCCCACCCCCAATACCCTCCATACCATATTGATTAAGTTGTATATAGCTGCGAATGCGCAGTTTTAATCAAATTCGATTTATTTCATCATTTTAGAAGCGAGAAAAAAAAATCATGTACGCGTAGATACATATTTCCTCTGTCGATATGTAAAATATAAAACAAATCGGAGGCAAGTACTTCCCCGCGAACCCCCGACACCTCCCCCCCCCCCCCCCCCCCCCCCTTTCCCTCGAAAATTAACGCAGTACACCGTAATCGCTTCAATACGCCGAATCGACGTTCGAAATCGATGTTCGCACGGAATAAAACTGTGGAATTATGAATTCATTTATAAATCGATTTCATCATTGTTCAGTAGTTGTTATTTTATTGATGTAGTATGTGCACAGTATTTATGAGGGCAACAATACGGTAGTTTCCCTCCAACCCCGTCGGCTTCCCCACTCCACCCCGTACACACAATACGTTGTGTATTGCTGAGAATGCGCCTTTTATTCAAATCGATGTATTTCGTTCATTTTAGAAGCGATAATAAAAACAAAATCGCATAGATACATCTCTCCTCTGTATATATGTAAAATAAACGGAGACAAGTACTAATTAACTAACAGGACCGTCCGACCCAAAGACGGCTACATTCATATTCATTTATAAAGACGACCGGCTACAGAAACAATTAAATAATTTCGTTATGTAAACACATATATTTAAAATGTATGTGGCCATGTAACATGCTTTGAGTTTATGTCAGAGTACCCAATTTATTTTAACAGACAATGTTGCAACGGTATATCGGAAAATGAAATCATGATGGCGGCAATATACGTTGCAGAGTTAATTTTCAAAATCAGAAAAAGCGATAAACTAATATAAGTTTAACAGGCAGAAGTATATTCTTTTAACTGTTCGTTTAAATCTGAGGGGGCGACTCGAGTCTTAAAGAAAGCAAGAGTGGCATGGGTCCCTTTAACCAAGTAAATAAATGACTGACGAGTAATAGACGTCATACTGTCAGTAACAAACAAGACATAGTGTAGACTCGAAGATTGCATAACATAAACATGTGGACATGACATTATGTCAATGGAGCACTTGCCAGACTTATGGTGTTGTGAAACACTGTACGCGGGTCTGTTATCTTTATAGGGCATATATAGATATATAGTTTTTTAACCGAAATATATATATATATATATATATATATATATATATATATATACTACTGGATCCAGCCGTTCGTGCCATTGCGAAAAAAAGCATCCCTTAGTGGACATTTCGTAAAATGTTGATATTTGGCATGTTATCAGGAGTTCAATGTACCATTTTACCGTGGTTTTCCTATGATTACAGCCGTTCGTAGCCATGTACACGACCGGTCGCAGAATACTCACTGACATATCTATAAGTCTACGAACGGCTGTTTTTTTTCACTCGAAAGAAACCCAACATGCCCAATGAATTTATATTCATGAAATAATAGATGTAGATCTAGATAGGTGTATTCTAAGTAGGTTTATTAATCGATGAACCATTTTATTCATGATTTATTTGACGTCACGTATTTTATAATATGACTTCACGTTTTCACGTCTCGCGTGAAGCCTCAACTTAGATGACGTCATTGATTATTTTAGTATACTTGCACGACTTCTAACAAATAGTCTAGACTCTGTATCGATTAATTTAAATTAAATAATGATGAAAAATAAAAATGATGAAAAAAAATCATATACAGTAGATCTAATGTACCAGTAGATCTAGAGACTAGTATTTAAAGAAACTAGCCCGCCAAATAACGGCACAATTACACTATAAACCGTTTATCAAAACTCTATCCAGGTGTTCAGGTTATACACTAATGCATATACATATGCCGATTAAACAGGGAAGGTTTATTCATGGGTTCTTGAAATACCCATGATTGATTATGCGTAAAATTAATTATGAGTTGGTAACTCTTTAGGGGGTGTAGGGAGGGGCAGAGGGCAGAGGGCGATGGGGATATTGTTTTATCTTTGGTGCTTGTAAAAGCGATATTTATCAGGTATATACTAGATATATACACTTGCAATGCTCGCAAAAAATGTGCTTTCCACAATAAGCCCCCCCCCCCCCCCCCCCCCCCACCTTACTGACTTTTATTGCGTTTTCAACTTTTATGATATTTCCCCTCAAATCAGATCTACGCCCGGGAGTAAGAATGTGTGCCCCCAGGCATTATATGCAATATATTTCACTTAGGTTACATTGACACGTTAATTCGGATAATCAGGGGCGTAGCTGGCCGTTTTTAAGTAGTGTACGGCCAAGCAATTGAGCACCTTAGGGGCGAGATTGAGGCATGCTTCCCCAGCAACTTTAAAAGGTTAGATGTAAAATGGTACATTCTAAAGAGTTTGTTTTATAAGCTAGCAGTTTTGGCTAAATGCAGCCTTAAAGTAAATATCCCGCCAACAACAGCCACATTTTAAAC
>JAWPHD010017221.1:0-45768 GCA_037043455.1 Cyrtodaria siliqua | reverse complement strand
ATTATGGAATGGCGGGAAATGTGAGTGCTCTGCCTCCACCAAAAAAAAAATCGACCGTCATTTATAACCTGCCATGTGTTAAAAATTATGTAAAGCACCAAACAAACAAACAAAACCATTCAGCAAAAATGTTTTCTTTTAGAGCTTCTGTTGTGTTAACCGCCTTTTGATTGCTTACAATCAAAGCAGTCTTACATTAAAGCTGAGCTGCAGTTGGCTTTGGGCCAAGTCAGAGAATTGTGGGAACTGGAAACTGAATAGCACGGTTTTGAGGTGAATGGGAATCGGGAACATGATACCCATTTGCATTAATCATCTCCATCTCCAATGCGGTAATTTTTTGCTCATCATCATTCACAATTAAAATGTGATTTGATCAAAGAGGTGTAAAATACCATTCATTCATTATGTTTGTGTCATTGACTGTGTCATTAATTAGCAATGGTCATTCCTATATTGCAGCTAAGACACGTCGCCGCGGAACTTCCATTGTTGACGAGGGTGAAAAAGAGATTATTGGTAGCAATGCAAAGGAAGGACAGGATGTGAAGAATGACAATGGGGAACCAAGTGCCAAAAAACGGAAAACCAGCCCTTATAAAGGCCCACCTCAGACTGAGCCACAGAAACCAACAGGCCCAAAACACGGTATACAAAACATGCTTTGTTTTCTTAAATAATATAAAGAGATGATTTCATTTAGAGATACACATCAGTATAATGCTTCAGTCTGGTTTTGGTTTATTCAAAGCAGGGGCGTTCCTGGGGCTAATTTAGGTATACGCACCATCGAGTTTTGGATTCACAAATGTGCCTAACCCCCCTATACTTTCAGTTTTTATTGCATTTTTCGCATTTTGAGCCGTTTTTATTTGTTTGCTTCTTTAATAGCCTGTACACACGTGCGTCAGTGCGTATACCCAGGTACGCCCCTGCAACGAATCCTACTTTGGAACAGGTAAGAACAGTATCAACTGCTTAAGACCTCCTGTCCTAGCAAGGCAATGAACCCTTGTAGTTTAGAATCTTCTTATTTCTGCTAGGATGGCTTGGCAAAAATTTCATTGTGTCCCCAATTTCACAAAGTGAAGTGGAGGCTATTTAGAAATTACACTGTCCGTAATGTCATGTCCCATCCCGTCCCATCACGTAACACGGTTCCCAAGCTGCATATACACAGTCATAACGGTTTTGTCCCCTACATCACACATTGTTGTTTGCTTAATTTTGCTTTGTTCAAACTGCCCACTCTAATATTGTATAAATTAATGAACTTCACTGCTATTACTTGCTTTTCTCAAACAGTTTTGAAAAGATTGTTTCCAAACTTCATACACACATAACAACTGATGACCTCATTTCCCTAATTTATTTCAGAATTATAGCCCTTTGTTTGACTTAGAATTTTCCACTCTAATATTGATAATGTTCATATGCCTTTCACTAGTTAGTGTTGGGTATCGCATCCAAAAAAGGTATTTTCTTGTGCAGTTGCATTGACAATTTCAACAGACTTTGCTATTGCGATTTACTGGTATACTTTGATGCAGAAAACATAACATGATGCAGTGTTGGTTGTGCTTGTGAATGAGAAAATTACGCACGGCAGTTCCGATGTTGACAGTGTCTACTTTGTTATTAATTTGTATTCAACGCCCGGTGATGTCTTCGCAAGTGAATTACCAAATGCGTTTTGCGGTAGGAGCACTTGACCATACAGGGATTTTTCTGCATTCTTGGCAGTGGGAACAGGGGCCTATTGAATTGGGAAATATGCGCGTGAAATCTCAAATGGGGGAAAAGAATAATCCCACTATATTACATAGTAAGGCACTAAAAATGTTTGGAATAGTTTCAAAATCAAGCTCTTGTACAAGTATGCAACAAGTATATTGTCAAATAGGGCTACATGTAATATATATATATATATATATATATATATTTTTTTAGCTCTACTGGCCGAAGGCCAGCAGAGCTTATGGGATGCCGAGTTGTCCGTCCGTCCGTCCGTCGTCCGTCCGTCGTCCGTCCGTCGTCCGTCGTCCGTCCGTTGTTAACTTTTGTCTCGTTAAGACGATAGGGCCTTCATTTTTGATGCGATCTTTACCAAACTTTAACAGGTTGTTAATATCAATGAAAGCTCGGATGAGTTCGAAAACCAGCGAGATCGGACAAGTAACAGTGGAGTTATGGCCCTTGATTTAGTTAATAATGCTATATTGCTAAATTTTGCCTCGTTAAGACGATAGGGCCTTCATTTTTCTTCCTATCTTTACCAAACTTTACCACATTGTTAATATCAATGAAAGCTCGGACAAGTTCGAAAACCAGCCAGATCGGACCAGTATCAGCGGAGTTGTAGCCCTTGATTTAGTTAAAAATGCTATAATTTGCATCGTTAAGACGATAGGGGCTTCATTGTTCATCCGGTCTTTACCAATCTTTATCAGATTGTTAATGTCGTTGAAAGCTCGAACAAGTTTGAAAACCAGCCATATCGGACCAGTAACAGCGAAGTTATGGCCCTTGATTTAGTTAAAAATGCTATATTTTGCCTCGTTAAGACGATAGGGGCTTCATTGTTCATCCGATCTTTACCAAACTTGATCAGATTGTTAATATCAATGAAAGCTTGGACAAGTTCAAAAACCAGCCATATCGGAATAGTAACAGCGGAGTTATGGCCCTTGATTTAGTTAAAATGCTATATTTTGCCTCGTTAAGACTATAGGGGCTTCATTGTTCATCCGATCTTTACCAAACTTTATCAGATTGTTAATATCAATAAAAGCTCAGACAAGTTCGAAAACCAGCCATATCGGACCAGTAACATCGGAGTTATGGCCCTTGATTTACTTCAAAATGATATATTTTGCCTCGTTAAGATGATAGCGCCTTCATTTTTCATCCGATCTTTACCAAACTTCATGAAATTGTTAATGTCTATGAAAGCTTGGTCAAGTTCTAAAACCAACCAGATCGGACCAGTAACAGCGGAGTTATGGCCTTTGATTTTGTTAAAAATGCTATAATATGCCTCGTCATACGATAGGGCCTTCATTTTGCATCTGATCTTTGCCAAACTTTACCAGCTTTTACAACTGTCTTTTTTATATTATTATAATTTTATTTTAATTATAGTTTTTAGCTCTACTGGCCGAAGGCCAGCAGAGCTTATGGGATGCCGAGTTGTCCGTCGTCCGTCCGTCCGTCGTCCGTCCGTCGTCCGTCCGTTGTTAACTTTTGTCTCGTTAAGACGATAGGGCCTTCATTTTTCATCCGATCTTTACCAAACTTTAACAGGTTGTTAATATCAATGAAAGCTCGGATGAGTTCGAAAACCAGCCAGATCGGACAAGTAACAGCAGAGTTATGGCCCTTGATTTAGTTAAAAATGCTATATTGCTAAATTTTGCCTCGTTAAGACGATAGGGCCTTCTTTTTTCATCCTATCTTTACCAAACTTTACCACATCGTTAATATCAATGAAAGCTCGGACAAGTTCGAAAACCAGCCAGATCGAACCAGTAACAACGGAGTTATGGTCCTTGATTTAGTTAAAAATGCTATATTGCTATATTTTGCCTCGTTAAGACAATAGGGCCTTCGTTTTTCATCCGATCTTTACCAAACTTTACCACATTGTTGATATCAATGAAAGCTCGGACAAGTTCGAAAAACAGCCATATCGGACTAGTAACAGCGGAGTTGTAGCCCTTGATTTAGTTAAAAATGCTATTTTTTGCATCGTTAAGACGATAGGGGCTTCGTTGTTCATCCGATCTTTACCAATCTTTATCAGATTGTTAATGTCGTTGAAAGCTCGAACAAGTTTGAAAAACAGCCATATCGGACCATTAACAGCGAAGTTATGGCCCTTGATTTAGTTAAAAATGCTATATTTTGCCTAGTTAAGACGATAGGGGCTTCATTGTTCATCCGATCTTTACCAAACTTAATCAGATTGTTAATATCAATGAAAGCTCGAACAATTTTGAAAACCAGCCATATCGTACCAGTTACATCGGAGTTATGGCCCTTGATTTACTTCAAAATGATATATTTTGTCTCGTTAAGACGATAAGGCCTTCATTTTTCATCCGATCTTTACCAAACTTCATCATATTGTTAATGTCTATGAAAGCTTGATCAGGTTCGAAAAACAACCAGATCGGCCCAGTAACAGCGGAGTTATGGCTCTTGATTTTGTTAAAAATGCTATAATTTGCCTCGTCGTACGAAAGGGCCTTCATTTTGCATCTGATCTTTGCCAAACTTTACCAGCTTTTACGACTGTCTTTTTTATATTATTTTAAATTCTATATTAATTATAATTTTTTTTTTTTTTTTTTTTTTTTAATTTTTTTTTTTAAATTATTTCTTTTTTTTTAATTTTTTTTTTAATTTATTCCTTTTTATATGTATCTATATATATTTTTTTTAGCTCTATGTTGGACCAGTCGGACCAGTAACAGAGGAGTTGTGGCTCTTGATTTAGTTAAAAATGCTATATTTTGCCTCAATACGGTATAGCCTTCATTTTTCGTCTGATCTTTACCAAACTTTACCAGATTTTTAATTATGGCCCTTGATTTAGTTAAAAAGCTGTTGTTTGCCCGAAACTTTCAAAAAAACGTAAATGGCAGTCACTCGCTTCATTGATGTTATAAGAGCCATGTTAGCCAGTAGAGCGTCCACAGGCCCTCTTGGGCCTCTTGTTTTTTTTAGTTTTTTTATTGTTTTTTTTTATTTTTTAAATTATTCCTTTTTTTTTCATAATTTTTTTTTTTTCATATTTCTTTTTTTTTAAATTATTCCTTTTTTTTTCATATATTTTTTTTTTTTTTTTTTTTTAGCTCTATGTTGGACCAGTAACAGAGGAGTTTTGGCACTTGATTTAGTTAAAAATAAATGCTATATTTTGCCTCGTTAATACGGTATGGCCTTCATTTTTCATCTGATCTTTACCAAACTTTACCAGATTCTTTAGTTATGGACCTTGATTTAGTCAAAAAGCTGTTTTTTTGCCCTAAACTTTCAAAAAAACGTAAATGGCAGTCACTCGCTTCATTGATGTTATAAGAGCCATGTTAGCCAGTAGAGCGTCCACAGGCCCTCTTGGGCCTCTTGTTTTTTTTTGTATTTTGCTTTTTTTTGGGAAAATATGAGGATATTTTTGATTGGGATAGGGCCGAAATTCGGCTCCAAATTGGGCCTGCAAAAATCCCTGCCGTAACATTGCATATTCATAACATTCACATGACATCATCAAAATAATTTGACAAATCAATGATCAATAAAATAAAAGACCTCCACATTCTGGTAGGGAGTAAACTCGGTGTTTATCATTGGTACTCAACTGACTTTAGCCCTTTATAAATCTAGTTTGTAGTGATAATTATATTAAAAGCTTTGTTTTTTTGTGTACATCTTTGTATCTTCTTTTGGTGTTGTCTGATTTTAAAACACCAATATGGATACATTTAATTTAAATCATGGTCTAATATTTTCGTTTTGCATATAGAGATTTGAGGATAAAGTCCGAGTAAACCCCTTTATTTTCACCTACCGAATATCTCGACCTAACCGGAAGTTGACCGGATGTGAAAGTTATGAATTTTACAAACTGCAACATTGCCTACTACTGTAGCACCCTTTTTAAACTTTTTAACCCCAAAGTGATCCTAAACACCCGCTTTTGCTCTTTTGTTTTTAACATTTCTCAGTCACTTGAATCGGCCATGCTCTTCTGAGTGCGTGGTACCCAGAACTACATATGTGCACATTATGATAATCGAACACCAGATATTACTGGAAGTGCGTCTGTTTTTAATTATGATGGTACCCGCTTCCCAATGTGTATTACAAACACAGGAATCATACAAAGCTACCATGGATCTTAGTCGCAGATTAAGATTTACTTTCATAATCCTACGTCTAGAGAAAACCGATAAGAACCGGTATGCTAAAAAATATCACGGTATATATTATTTGAGGTCCGTATCACAATACACCGGTAAACCGATAATACCAAGCAGCACTAGTTCTAGTTCATCCAGTAAATCGGACCCGAGTTAATTTAAGCCTTGCCGGCAGTACACTTTCCCTGAGCCTTGTCCATCGGGTGAGGAAGTAAACCGAGCGGGCTATGTTTTGGAGTCGATCCTTCGATCCTCCGAGCATGTGTAATTAAGAACTGTAGTAATCTATAAGTAATAGTAGGGTAGGTTCCCGGATTCCTGTGTATCATTCCAGTGTTTTTTTTTCCTTATTTAAGTGGTACCGAAAAATGGTACCATTCCCGGTGTTTTTTTTAATATTTCCAGTGAAACTTTATTTAAAGAGAAGAAGTGGGGAACTATATTAAGGTGAGGGTAATGAAATACTACAACAGAATGTATACATGGTCATGTGTTTGCAGTGTATTTAAGCATACAATATTGCTTTTGTTTGATAATAAAAAATCCCCAAATTAAGGCAAAATGCCGCAATTTTTCTCAATTGAATGAGTACCCGTCAAAAAACCCCAAATTAAGGCAAAATGCCACGGATTTTCCAAATTGAATGGGTACCGGTACCCAAAAGGGTGAAAAAAAATCGCTGCATTCCCCTCTCACTGGTTGTGGCTCTAAATAATCTATACTGTGTTGATGAGCCATTACAACATTCAGTACTCTGGCATGGATATGAACTCTTTTGTTCAGAATAAATATCGTATTTTGTTTCTGCTATCATGGTATTGAACCCCTCTTGTTAGAGTCTACACTGTGAACACTCTTTTAGAGTATATACTGTGGACACTCTTGTTCAGAGTCTGCACTGTGAACACTCTTGTTGAGAGTCTACACTGTGAACACTCTTTTAGAGTCTATACTGTGAACACTCTTGTTCAGAGTCTACACTGTGAACACTTGTTCAGAGTCTACACTGTGAACACTTGTTCAGAGTCTACACTGTGAAAACTTGTTCAGAGTCTACACTGTGAACACTCTTTTAGAGTCTATTCTGTGAACACTCTTGTTCAGAGTCTATACTGTGAACACTCTTGTTCAGAGTCTACACTGTGAACACTCTTTTAGAGTCTATACTTTGAACACTCTTGTTCAGAGTCTATACTGTGAACACTCTTGTTTAGAGTCTACACTGTGAACACACTTGTTCAGAGTCTACACTGTGAACACTCTTGTTCAGAGTCTACACTGTGAACACTCTTTTAGAGTCTACTGTGAACACTCTTGTTCAGAGTCTATACTGTGAACACTCTTGTTCAGAGTCTACACTGTGAACACTCTTTTAGAGTCTATACTGTGAACACTCTTGTTCAGAGTCTACACTGTGAACACTCTTTTAGAGTCTATACTGTGAACACTCTTGTTCAGAGTCTATACTGTGAACACTCTTATTCAGAGTCTACACTGTGAACATTTGTTCAGAGTCTACACTGTGAACACTCTTTTAGAGTCTATACTGTGAACACTCTTGTTCAGAGTCTATACGGTGAACACTCTTGTTTAGAGTCTACACTGTGAACACTCTGGTTCAGAGTCTACACTGTGAACACTCTTTTAGAGTCTATACTGTGAACACACTTATTCAGAGTCTATACTGTGAACACTCTTGTTCAGAGTCTATACTGTGAACACTCTTGTTCAGAGTCTATACTGTGAACACTTTTTTAGAGTCTATACTGTGAACACTCTTGTTCAGAGTCTATACTGTGAACACTTTTTTAGAGTCTATACTGTGAACACTCTTGTTCAGAGTCTATACTGTGAACAGCCTTGCAGATGAAAATAGCTAAATTTACTTATTACGTTTTGTTACAATTCTGTTGTATTGGTCAGTTTTGATCAGGGAAAACTCCGAGATAAATCAGGTAAAATAAGGAAATTTTGAATCAGACTTTCTGTGGGAACACCGAGTCCATTCATTATCAATCTGATGTTCATTATGATAAGGCCAAAAAAAAAAACCTGTGTTTTTCCGGTGGCCCGACTGACCCTATTTTTAAGGGGCCGACCCTAAAACTTTTTATGAAAAAAAAAAAAAATGTTCTGAACAATGATTTATCACAATATATCGAGGTAAACAGACATCACAGAGAAACTTCAGCTGTATCATCAACTTGTATGGGGTTTATGAGATAAATACATGTAGAATCTCACAATATCTTGCTCCAAAAAAAAAAAAAAAAAAAAAAAAAAATGCCTGCCTACCGACCCTATAATTTTAGAGCATGCAATAGGAAACACACTTTTTTTTTTTGGCCAAAGAAAATTAAAATTTGTGTCGTCATAAAATGCAATTACTTCAATAGAATGACATTTGACATTTTCGTTGCAGGTAAGTTGGTGAGACAGGAGCGTACAGATACGCCAGAGACGATAGATGACGTGGAACCAAAGTCCACGCCCTCCAGCAGTCGCCCAGCCTCCAGTCTTAGTATCAGTACTACACAGTCCAGCACAACAACGCCGACACCACCGCCAACAACAAACATCCAGAGGAATGTGTCATTTGACAGTGCTGAGCCAACAACAGATTCTGGCGGAGTAATGAAATCGCCAAATGAGGATGACACAATGAGGACAATTGCAAAGCCACCAAAAAAGCGTAAAGCACTTGATGACATTGAAGCAGACATATCGGGATCATTCTGTGATAACAAGCGTCCACTGATTGACCTGAGTGAATGGATTCATCAGCGAGTGCTCGCGAAAAAAGATCTGACATACCAATCAGGGATTATTAGTAATATCATACAGAATAGAAGTATTGGAGTAATGTTTGATAACGACAAGGAACTTACATACTTTACAGATGTGCTTGACATTAAGACATGTAATATTATCGGCGACAATCCCCCGCCGGCCATTATGATCTCAGTGGGTTGCCGCGTGTGCGTGCGCACCAACTCCGAACAAAATGTTTTCTATGAGGGACAGGTGATTGAAAAGAAAGCGCAGCCTGTGATGTATCGTGTCCGACTGCAGCATGGTCATCAGGCAGAGATGTTTGGACAGGAAGTGTTGATGCCGCGGGCGGCACTTCGCCTCCTGCAGCCTCCCTGGCATGAGGACCTGGTGGATGGGGGCATATTGGAACAGCCGACTCCACCACCGGTTACACCGACAACTGTCCCATTGCAGCACACATATCAGTACCAGGTACCTTGTATAGTATTAAAGAAAAGTTTGAAATTCTTTGGTGTCTAAATTCATAAGTTATAGGTGTTATACATTGAAATTTTTCTTCTGCAAAGGCTGAATTTTTTGCATCTCTGTGATGTTGGGGTCATATATCATGCTTACTAAGGTAGTATTTAATACCATAGGGGCCATATATATCGCTGTTGCCAAGTATTTCATTGCAGACACAGTCTTTTTTAATTCTGCTCACATTTAACATCTATCATCCTCTGTGGAATTTCAATTTCCTTCCAGTTTCAACAGTTCAATCACAATGCATTTGGTGTATTTCAACTTCGACTTTTTACAAATTACATGAATAAAATAATAATTACTCAGTTGGCGATAAAGTTTGAAAAGTAGTTGCCGAAATTTCCAATAAGGTGGAAATGTACTGAAATTTAATGAAAAAATCAACGAACTGCAAAAAACACTTTTTATTCTCGCCGAAATGCTCGGATAAATTCTAATGATTTGGTAGCCATTAGCTATTTTGTCTGCTGCTAGAGCTTAAACATAAACATATGATTAGAATGCTGGATATGGAGTTACTATATGGGGGTTGACAGTCACTGAAACATTATGAATTATTGATGTAAATTACACAAAGGAAAGGAAATTTGTTCACACAATACAAAATAAATTTAAGAAAGTTCAAATGTCAAAAGCACAGTTTTCTTGCATATCAGATTTCTAAGGATGTCCGAGTTTTACTGATGTACTGGAAAATCTTATGTTAACAACAGGTGTAGATAAAATGCATGCGCTGTCAACAATGATGTCGATAACAAACAATTGCATGACGTCATTGCGTAAATGACATACAAAAACATTGATTATTGACGACGTCAATACGCAACATGTCAAAAGCAACCAAAAAAATAATCAATCATGTCTAGCCGGTTCTGATAGGAAAATTCCAACCCTCGCAGTGTTTTTTTTACCGAAAATAAGCATTTTTAGCTCTACTGATCAGAGATCAGCAGAGTTTATGCCGTGGTGCGGCGTCCGTCGTCCGTCCGTCTGTCCGTTAACTTTTATTTGTAGCGACTACTCCTCTGAAACTACTTGATGGATATTCATGAAACTTTACAGAAATATTGCCCATGAAGTCTAGTTGATCCTAGCAAAAATTCATGTTGATGTGAAATCCAAGATGGCCGCCAAATCTAAAAATAGGTTTTTAAAAAACAAGTTTGTAGCGACTACTTCTTGAAAACTCGTAAGGGATATTGCTATGAGACTTTTTCTAAAATGATCAGCATGACATGATGTTGGTCCTTGTCGAAAATCGTTTTGATTCGACCTTAAACATGGCTGCCAGCGGCCATCTTTGTTTACATAGAGTTATATAATGAAAACTTGTAGCGACTACTCCTCTGAAACTACTTGACGGATTTTCATGAAACTTCACAGGTATGTTGCTCTTGATGTCTAATTGATCCTAGCAAAATTTCAGGTCGGCCGAAAATTCAAGATGACCGCCACGGCTAAAAATAGATTTTTAAAAAATAAGTTTGTAGCGACTACTTCTTGAATACTATAAGAGATATTGATATGGGACTTTTTCTAAAATGATCAGCATGACATGATGTTGGTCCTTGTCGAAAATCGTTTTGATTCGACGTTAAACATGGCTGCCAGCGGCCATCTTTGTTTACATAGAGTTATATAATGAAAACTTGTAGCGACTACTCCTCTGAAACTACTTGACGGATTTTCATGAAACTTCACAGGAATGTTGCTCTTGATGTCTAATTGATCCTAGCAAAATTTCAGGTCAGCCGGAAATTCAAGATGGCCTCCACGGCTAAAAATAGATTTTCAAAATACAAGTTTGTAGCGACTACTTCTTGAAAACTATAAGTGATATTGATATGGGACTTTTTCTAAAATGATCAGCATGATATGATGTTGGTCCTTGTCAAAAATTGTTTTGATTCAACGTTAAACATGGCTGCCAGCGGCCATCTTTGTTTACATAGAGTTATATAGTAAAAACTTGTAGCGACTACTCCTTTGAAACTACTTGGCAGATTTTCATGAAACTTCAAAGGAATGTTGCTCTTGATGTCTAATTGATCCTATCAAAATTTCAGGTTGGCCGGAAATTCAAGATGGCCGCCACGGCTAAAAATATTTTTTCAAAAAACAAGTCTGTAGCGACTACTTCCTGAAATCAAAATCAATCAGTAGAGCTTCAAGGTCATTGACCTCTTGTTTTTTTTTACTTTTCTTAGATGACCAGATCATCCGACCCAAAAAGTTTTAGGTGGGTAGGTAGGTGAATAATATTTTCCCCCAAAGACAGTAAAAACCATAAGAAATTAAAGGAAAAAATTTCTTAAAATAGCAAAAAAAACAAAATTAAAAGAATTGCAATAAAAAGTTTTGGGTAGGGCTCTTTTTAGTTAGTCGGTCGAGCAGACGAGCCAACAATTGTTTACGGATGTCCCCATCCATAACATGTCCATCAAACATGTTCTTGACATAAATTTAGTATTAAATGAAAGACTGCGACTTAATACATATAAAAAAACTACCATCTTTCTTCTTTATTTTAACATTGTCGAAATTCCCCATTTTTAGCTCTACTGGCCAAGGGCCAGCAGAGCTTATGGGATGCTGTGTTGTCCGTCGTCCGTCGTCTGTCGTCTGTCTGTCTGTCGTCTGTCGTCCGTTAACTTTTCTTCAAACGACTTCTTCTCAGAAACCGCTTGGCTAATTTTGACCAAACTTCACGTGGATGATCCTTAGTTGAATGCTTTTTAGATTTGTTAAAATTAGGTCAATGCTACATCCAAGATGGCTGCCATTACCATATATGGTCGAAACCTTAAAAAATCTTCTTCTCCAGAACCGCTGGACAGATTTCAACAGTTTTTCTTTTAAAATGATCGACAACGCCTAGACTATCAAGTTTGTTCAAATAAAGTCCCCGGGGTCAAAAATGGCCGTGCCCCGGGGGTCCAAAATTTGTATATTGAGGTTGAGCATGTTTTTCATATAGACATATAGGAAAAAACTTTAAAAAATCTTCTTCTCTGAAACCACAAGGCACAGAGCTCTCATGTATTACATGTAGCATCAGCTCATGGTCCTCTACTAAGTTTGTTCAAATGGTGACCCTGGGGTCAAATTTGTCCCCGCCCCGGGGGTCACAGTTTTACATAGACTTATATAGGATTTTTTTTTAAAAAATCTTCTTCTCGGAAACTACAAGAGCCAGAGGTTTGATATTTTGCATTTACTATAAGCTTATGGTCCTTTACCAAGTTTGTTCAAATGGTGACCCTCGGGTCACTTTTGGCCCCGCCCCAAGGGTCACATGTTTTACATAGACATGTATAGGGAAAAACTTAAAAAATCTTCTTCTCTGAAACTGCAAGAGCCAGAGGTTTAATATTTTGCATTTGCTATAAGCTTGTGGTCCTCTATCAAGTTTGTTCAAATGGTGACCCAGGGGTCACATTTGGCCCCACCCCGGGGGTCACAGTTTTACATAGGCTTGTATAGGGAAAAACTGAAAAAAATCTTCTTCTCTGGAACCACATGGCACAGAGCTCTCATGTAATACATGTAGCATCAGCTTATGGTCCTCTACTAAGTTTGTTCAAATGGTGACCTGGGGGTCAAATTTGTCCCCGCCCCGAGGGTCACAGTTTTACATAGACTTATATAGGATTTTTTTTTTAAAAATCTTCTTCTCGCCAACTACAAGAGTCAGAGGTTTGATATGTTACATTTATTATAAGCTTATGGTCCTTTACCAAGTTTGTTCAAATAGTGACAATAGTGACCCTGGGGTCACATTTGGTCCCGCCCCAAGGGTCACATGTTTTACATAGACATGTATAGGGAAAAACTTAAAAAATCTTCTTCTCTGAAACTGCAAGAGCCAGAGGTTTAATATTTTGGTGTTGCTATAAGCTTATGGTCCTTTACCTATTTTGTTCAAATGGGGACCCTGGGGTCACATCTGGCCCTGCCCCGGGGGTCACAGTTTTACATAAATGCTTGTATAGGGAAAAACTGAAAAAAATCTTCTTTTCTGGAACTGCAAGAGCCAGAGGTTTAATATTTTGCATTTGCTAAAAGCTTATGGTCCTTTACCAAGTTTGTTCAAATGGTGACCCTGGGGTCACATTTGGCCCCGCCCCAAGGGTCACATGTTTTACATAGACATGTATAGGGAAAAACTTAAAAAATCTTCTTCTCTGAAACTGCAAGAGCCAGAGGTTTAATATTTTGCTGTTGCTATAAGCTTATGGTCCTTTACCAATTTTGTTCAAATGGGGACCCTGGGGTCACATCTGGCCCCGCCCCGGGGGTCACAGTTTTACATAAATGCTTGTATAGGGAAAAACTGAAAAAAATCTTCTTTTCTGGAACTGCAAGAGCCAGAGGTTTAATATTTTGCATTTGCTGTAAGTTTATGGTCCTTTACCAAGTTTGTTCAAATGGTAACCCTCGGGTCACATGTTTTACATAGACATGTATAGAGATTATTTTTTTTGAATTGTTATTTTTTTTTATTTATTTATTTTTGAATTATTTTTTTTTAAATAGTTTTTTTTTTGATTTTTTTTTTTTTTTGAAATATTTTCTCTTTTTTTTTGAAATGTTTTGCAATTATTTTTTTTATTTTTTTTTATTTTCTTTTTTTTTTTTGCAATTTTCTTTTTTTTTTTTAGCTCTATGTTCGACCAGTCGGACCAGTAACAGAGGTGTTCTTGATTTAGTTAAACATGCTATATGGTTTTTTGCCCGAAACTTTCAAAAAAACGTAAATGGCAGTCACTCACTTCATTGATGTTATAAGAGCCATGTTAGCCAGTAGAGCGTCCACAGGCCCTCTTGGGCCTCTTGTTCCAATTCACGGCAGATTTTTACAAACAAATCAATATTTCTCTGATTTCGGATATCGCTAGTCTTAGAAATACTCAGCTTTTTGAATAAGTGAATTAAGAAGAACTGAATAAGACATTTCAGTAGACAGTTTCAGTCGGTAGCGTAGTGACTTGTAACCAGAGACGCTGGGTTCAGTCCTCCGTGGTGCCACTGAGTTTCGTCGGTGTGTTCTTGGGCAAGACACTTTCCCTCAGCCTCGTCCGTTGGATGGGGACGTAAACCGGGCTGTCCCGTGTAACGGTCTATCCTCCGAGCACGTTAAAGAACCATAGGAATCTATTCGATAATAAGAGTAGGGCACAGTTCCCGGATTCCTATGTATCTTTCCTCTCTCTCTGGGGCGGCTCTAAATAACCTATACTGTGTTGATGAGCCGTTAAACAACATTCAATTCAATTCAGTAGACATTTGATTTGTTTCGATGTGCAAGGGCGTGTGTTAAACTTAGTTCAAGATTGCCTTGTTTATTAAGTCAGATCATGGATGTGAAATTAAGGGACTGGAGCCGATCTTGAAGAGTAATTGTTCCCAGTTAAAGTACAAGAGAAAACTCTCATAACGTGAATCAGTCTCGTATGAAATTGCACATGTATTATATAAGCTGCATATTAAGTTTGGCTGAATTATTATTGATGAAAATGTTTGGACTGGAAAACGTATTTTTGTTGTTAAATCAACAGCATTAATTCCTATGAGGTTCACATTGCTTACAGTTGTTACATAATATTAATTCTAACACAACCTGTGCAGTCTTTCATATACACAAAGCAGAGAGACAGCTGTATGTTATTCTACGATAAAATACAGCTGTTCCATTAATTCCACGCGTATATTTCATCCGTTGGAAGCGCCACGTTACATGACGTCAGCGCCACGTTACATGACGTCACTGGTAAATATACGTCACGAAGACAACCTCAACAGTAATTTTAATGAAATGTTAATTACAACAAACTTGCCATGCTCCCAAACCTTGCACACCCCCGATATAAACCCATCATATGCATCAGTACATATAACATTATTAAGCATCTTGAACAAGCTGAGAACGTTTGACGTCAAACAGCGCAAGCTATATGATGTAAGCAATGACTTAATTGTTTGTCACTTGACTACTAGTGTATTTAAACATATTGTACCGTGCAGAACTTTGCATACGGAGGGGCCCAATGGAACAGCCTGTAAACATAGCAGCCTGATTACCTTGACCTCCGAGATAATATATAGTGCCCCCACAATAGCGTAAACAATGGGGTTATTGTTGTGTTAGAATCGAAATAATAAATAAGTATCTGTATTTTATCGGTGAATAAAATACAGTTAGTCGTTCGGATGCGAGTAATTAAATCACAGGTACGTATTTATTATTTCTTAAATAAAAATGTATTTAGAGCAGAAAACAAGGCATTATAGCCTTAAAGAGAGCACTGTTTTATTTTATGCTTAGCAGTGAAATAGTGGATTTTAGCAATGAAGTAGAAAAGGTATTTCATTCGTCTGAAATATTATGAGGGTATTTTACAGTGTTGAGTACAATACTGAATTCTACTGGACGAGTACCCAGCAGACAGAATCCATATTTGGACGAGACAAAGCTGAGTCCAAATATGGATCTGTCTGCGAGGCAAAGCCGAGTCCACATATGGATTGTGTTTCCGTTATTGAGCTGTTAGAGTTATCTTCCTTTAATACCAAATATGACTTGTCGAGTCCAAATATGGATCGCGTGATTCTGCAGTACAAATATGGATCTGTCTGCGAGGCAAAGCCGAGTCCACATATGGATTGTGTCTGCTGTGTACTCGTCCAATAGAATTCAGCAGGGATTTACGGGACGCGATTTTTCTGCGTCAAATACGCATAAAATGTCGAACAGGACCCGTAAAATGATTAAATCCGCGTCCCTTGGGACGCACGATGTTTCGTGGTTGAGCATGCAAAGGCCGACAAATGCAGTGTTAGGCATAAACTACTATATTTGTAAGAGATGTCTTTCTTTACTAAATTGACTAATCGTAGGCTCGCGCACCTGCTGTTGACAAGAAAGCTCATTCAGATATTTCGGCGATTATCTCGTACATTGTAGTTTTTTGTCTGCGTTCAAAATGTCAAAACAATCAGACTTACGGTCCTTTTTCGTCAAAAATAAATCCGATACTCTATCACAGGAGGTTTCCAATAGCGAGTCGAACAATGACACGAAACCTGCACCTAAAAAAGCCCGTAAATTTTTGACATTGGCTTGAGAAATATAAATGGTTGCGGTTAAAAAATGACAAGATGTTCTGTGACACATGCATTTCTGCTAAAGCCAGTTCTAATCCTTTTACTGAAGGGTGCACACATTTCCAGAATTCGACACTAATGAGACATCAAGACTCTAAAGTTCATATGAATTCTGTACAAGTATTGCAAATGAAATTGAATTTCTCAAAAGCCTGCAGTAGCGCAGAAACTTTGAAAGAAAATGAAAGTATAGACAAACTGGAGAGTTACGTAATCCAGGCTGCAAGCCTCTTTGCACATGGAGCACAAGGCAGACTGTAAGTTGTAAAATGTGTTGGTCACTGTATCATGAATGCATATGACCACATGTATGTAAATGAAGATTCTGATAGTACATAGTGTGTAAGAAAACAGTTTCATTACAGTTTAGTAATTTAAAGATGCATATACTAAATTTAAAATAAAACAAACATATATATGATAATAACAGTCTTCTTTTATCTATAAAAGCAATGAATACTTTTCAATTCTAGAATGAATGAGAATTGAATCATTCATGTGCCAGTTACGTGCAAAGAATGTATTTGGGACTCCCATATTTATTGACGGGACCCCTAAAATTCATTAAGTTGAGTCCTGGGGATCCCTAAAATGAAAAATCAGTGTAAAACCCTGATTCAGTATTGTACTCAACACTGTGGAATGACCTCTTTATTTCATACCTCTATAATTCTAACCAAACCTACTATTTTGAGGGGTCATATTGTAACTACATATGAATAAAGAAGGAGATACAATAACTTTACACTGAATCTTCGATATATAGTTTCTACATTTTTATTCAAACGTGATGTTTCCGTTATTGAGCTGTTAGAGTTATCTTCCTTTAATACCAAATATGACTTGTCGAGTCCAAATATGGATCGCGTGATTCTGCAGTACAAATATGGATCACGTGATTCTGCAGTACAAATATGGATCAAATGATTCTGTCTGCAGTACAAATATGGATCGCGTGATTCTGCAGTACAAATATGGATCGCGTGATTCTGCAGTACAAATATGGATCACATGATTCTGCAGTACAAATTTGGATCAAGTGACATGGAATGTGGAGTATAAATATGGAATACAGGTGTGTAGGTATTAAAGCCTCTGCCTTCAGTACAGTAGTGAAAATATTGGATTGTCACATGGTTAAAAAGACTGAAAGAAATTGGCTAGAATTATAGAGGTGTGAAATAAAGAGTTTTATTTTTTCACTGCCAGATTTCTTTTTCAATATCAATTTTTTTTATTTTATTTGTTTAGAAAATAACTGTTTAATATATAGCATTTGACTGTAAATGGTCTAACTAAGAAAATGATCTAAAGTTTTTAAAACTGGTCAAGTATTTCAAAAGTGTTGTCATTTACGTGTACAGTGAAAAATGCCAGGTGGTTTTTCAAAAACTACCTTTTGTCTCGCTTTTTGATAAAAATATGAGACATAGGCACCGCCAATGTTGGTGGGCTCGAAGGCGTCAACATATTGTATTCTAACTTTTTTGTCCTTGGGAGTAGAATGTTCAAATTTTATATATAACCACCTAGTCATTGTCCATCTTAATGCCATTAACTTTCAGCCCTCCAACTTAACCTTTGTCCAAGTCAATGTCACTTAAATACATGTACCGTCACCAAATTTTAACTCAAATATTGACGGTACATGTATTTAAGTGACCTTGACTCAGGGCTATTATTATAAAGCATAAAATGAAAAGTACATGTGTTGTTTTGTCGTGAATAACAGATTTTATTTCATCTCGAAGTGATCACACCAGTATTTTCACTTGTGCTTCGCATTCGTGAAAATATAAAGTTTTCACACTTCTCGATGAAATAAAACCTGTTATTCACTCCAAACTAACAATTATCCTCTATGTATTAGCAATAATTAAATTGATTCTTTTATGAGACTTAGTTTAGTGTATATTTACATCGATTGCCCAACTGAAACACAATATGATGATTTTACTCGTATTTGGATTGACACCCATTATTCTTCCAGATTGCCTCCAGTCCTTTAAGAAAATGCTAAATACTCTCACCTGACTGTATATTATATACATCATCTGGCTGTATATAGTATGTACATTAAACTTGTGGTAAAAGTGACACTGTACGTTTATTTTATTGCTGTAACTGATCTTTATTCCAATTTGAAGTGTTTCAGTCAGTCGCGTGCAGAATGATTTTGTTTTCTTGGTTATAGTTTAAGTTTGTGTATTTATGTCGCCCTGCGTCGTTATCCGTCCGTCACACTTTAAAGGGAAACATGGCAATCTTTCTTTTTAGATCACCTGGGCCGAAGGCTATTGGGATCACTCTTCATCCGTCGTCCGTCATCCGTCGTTAAATTCAAACGACTTTTCCTCAGAAAACGCTTGGCCAACTTTGACCAAACTTCACATGGATGATCGTTAGATGAATGCTTTTTAGATTTTTAGCTCTACTGGCCAAGGGCCAGCAGAGCTTATAGGATGGCGAGTTGTCCGTCTTCCGTCCGTCCGTCGTCCGTCCGTCGTTAACTTTTGGCTCGTTAAGATGATAGGGGCTTCATTTTTCATCCGATCTTTACCAAACTTTAACAGGTTGTTAATATCAATGAAAGCTCGGACAAGTTTGAAAACCAGCCAGATCGAACCAGTAACAGCGGAGTTATGGCCCTTAACTTAGTTAAAAATGCCATATGTTGCCTCGTTAAGACGATAGGGCCTTCATTTTTCATTCGATCTTTACCAAACTTTACCAGATTGTTAATATCAATGAAAGCTCGGACAAGTTCGAAAACCAGCCAGAACGAACCAGTAACAGCGGAGTTATGGCCCTTGACTTAGTTAAAAATGCTATATGTTGCCTCGTTAAGACGATAGGGCCTTCATTTTTCATCCGATCGTTACCAAACTTTACCAGATTGTTAATATCAATGAAAGCTCGGACAACTTTAAAAACCAGCCAGATCGGACCAATAACAGCGGAGTTAAGGCCCTTGGTTTAGTTAAAAATGCTATATTTTGCCTTGTTAAGACGATAGGGCCTTCATTTTTCATCCGATCTTTACCAAACTGTACCAGATTGTTACTATCAATGAAAGCTTGGACAAGTTCGAAAACCAGCCAGTTCGGACCAGCAACAGCAGAGTTATAGCCCTTGATTTAGTTATTTTTTTTATATTTTGCCTATTTAAGACGATAGGGCCTTCATTTTTCATCCGATCTTTACCAAACTTTACCATCTTGTTAATATCAATGAAAGCTCGGATAAGTTAAAAAAACCAGCCAGATTGGACTAGTAACAGCGGAGTTATGGCCCTTGATTTAGTTGAAAAAGGGTATATTACGATAGGGTCTTGATTTTTCGTCCGATCTTTACCAAACTTTACCAGATTGTTAATATAAATTAAAGCTCGGACAAGTTCGAAAACCAGCCAGATCGGACCAGTAACAGCAGAGTTATGGCCCTTGATTTAGTTAAATATGCTATATTTTGCCTTGTTAATACTATGATAGGGCCTTTATTTTTCATCCGATCTTTACCAAACTTTACCAGATTGTTACTATCAATGAAAGCTCCAACAAGTTTCAAAACCAGCCAGATTGGACCATTTACACCGGAGTTATGGCCCTTGATTTTCTGAAATATGCTATATTTTGGCCTCATTAAGAAGAAAGGGCCTTCATTTAACCAGATTTCAGTGAAACTTTTCAAGGATGATCAGTACCAAGCCTAGTTGTACATATCTTCACCGTGGTCCGGTTGAATGATTTTGGTGGAGTTCTTTTAAAGATTTTAATACACAAACTCTGTCTGGACTAGTTCTCCTGTACCCCTGGCTGGATTTTAACGAAACTTGACAAGGATGATCAGTATCAGGTCTAGTTGTGCAAATCATTGCCATGTTTCGGTTGAATTATTTTTGGCAGAGTTATGGCCCTTTAAAGGTTTTAATACACAAACTTTGTCTGGACTAGTTCTCCTGAACGCCTCCCCACATTTCAACGAAACTTTACAGGGATGGTCAGCAGCAAGCATAGTTGTGCATATCATCGTGGCATTCCGGTTAACAGATTTTTGGTGGAGTTATGGCCCTTTAAAGGTTTTTGATACACAAACATTTTCTGGGCTAGTTCTCCTGAACCCTTGACTGGATTTTAACGAAACTTGACAAGGATGATCAGTATCAAGCCTAGTTGTGCATATCTTCGCCATATTCGTGTTGAATTATTTTTGGCAGAGTTATGGCCCTTTAAAGGTTTTAATAGCCAAACGTTGTCCAGATTAGTCTCTTCTGAACTCCTTGCTGGATTTCAGCGAATCTTGATGGGGATGATCAGTACCAAGACTAGTAGCACCTGTCATTGCCGTGTTGTGGTTGAATGAATTTTGGCAGAGTTATGACCCCTTAAAGGTTTTAATACACTAACTTTGTACAGACTAGTTCTCCTGATCCTCGGGCTGGATTTCAACGAAACTTGTCAGGGACCATCAGTACCAAGCCTAGTTGCGTATATCTTCACCATGTTCTGGTTGAACGATATTTGAAAGAGTAATGGCCCCTTATACATAAACTTTATATAGAGCCAGTAGAGCGTCCACAGGCCCTCTTGGGCCTCTTGTTTTAAATTGTGTCGGCGTGACATCCAAGATGGCCACCATTACGATATATGGTCGAAACCTTAAAAAATCTTCTCAAAAACCACTGGACAGATTTCGACCGTTTTTCTTTAAAAATAATCGCCAATGCCTAGACTACTATCAAGTTTGTTGAAATGATGTCCCCTGAGTCAAAAATGACTGCCCTGGGGGTCCAAAGTTTGTATATTGAGATTTTGCATGTTTTTCATAGACATATATATAGGAAAAAACTTTTTAAAAAATTCTCTGAATCCACAAGGCACAGAGCTTTCATGTATTACATGTAGCAGCAGCTTATTGTCCTCTACTAAGTGTGTTCAAATGGTCACCCCAACTTATGGTCCTCTACTAAGTGTGTTCAAATGGTGACCTTGGGGTGTAATTTGGCTCAGCCCGGGGTGGTCACGTGTTTTAAAAATCTTCTCTGAAACTACAAGAGCCAGAGGTTTAATATTTTGCGTTTACTATAAGATTATGGTCCTTTACCAAGTTTGTTCATATGCTGGGGTCGCATTTGGCCCCGCCCCAGGGGTCACAGGAAAATACTTAAAAAATACTTAAAAAAATCTTCTTCTCTGAAACTGCAAGAGCCAGAGGTTTAATATTTCACATCTGCTGTAAGCCTATGGTCCTCTATCAAGCTTGTTCAAATGGTGATCCTGGGGTCACATTTGGCCCCGTCCCAGGGTCACATGTTTTACATAGGGATAAAAAAATTGTCTTTTCAGAAAAGCAGAAATTTCTAATACTGTAATCTGTATACACATTTTGGCAAGCCCTAACCCACCAATGGCACTGACCTTAAAGACAAAATAAATTAGTCAACTTTGATAGTTGGGTAAAGTTTTTTTTTTCCAAACAGTCAATTTTTGTTGATTAAAGCCAAAGATGTAACTTTGATAGTTGGGTAAAGGTTTTTCTTCAAACACAGTATTTTCTTAAGTTCAAGTAAGTACATTAACCATCGCCTTCCAACCTCCTCCTCCCCACTTCCACAACAGACCTTGACCTTGGGGGCGCAATCATGGTTTTTGTCTCCTTGTTCTGTAAATGATTATTCTCTTGGGACATGACAGTTCACTATTTTTTGCGTCGCCATGCGTCAGCATGGCTGACTCATTGGAGTCCTATATACTGCAATTTCTGAAGTTGGAGTTTTTGGACGAGGAGCTTTAGGCAGTTCGAGAATGTAGTTCCTTTAACTGCCTCAAGTATAACTTAATATGATAAGGTGACTGACATGAACGTTATGTATACCGAATAATATAAGTACTGATTGTGAATAATTGTAATTGTTTAAACTATATACGTGTCTTTTTAGCTCTACTGATCAGAGATCAGCAGAGCTTATGCCGTGGTGCGGCGTCCGTCGTCCGTCTGTCTGTCCGTCTGTCCGTCTGTCCGTAAACTTTTATTTGTAGCGACTTCACAGCTGAAACTACTGGATGGATATTCATGAAACTTTACAGAAATGTTGCCCATAAAGTCTAGTTGATCCTAGCAAAAATTCATGTTGATGTGAAATCCAAGATGGCCACCAAAGCTAAAAATAGAGTTTTAAAATACAAGTTTGTAGCGACTTCTTCTTGAAAACTATAAGTGATATTGATATGGGACTTTTTCTAAAATGATCAGCATGACATGATGTTGATCCTAGTCAAAAATCGTTTTGATTTAACGTTAAACATGGCTGCCAGCGGCCATCTTTGTTTACATAGAGTTATATAGTAAAAACTTGTAGCGACTACTTCTCTGAAACTACTCGGCGGATTGTCATGAAACTTTACAGGAATGTTGCTCTTGATGTCTTATTGATCCTAGAAAAATTTCAGGTCGGCCTGAAATTCAAGATGGCCGTCACAGCTAAAAATAGATTTTTAAAAAATAAGTTTGTAGCGACTACTTCTTGAAAACTATAAGTGATATTGATATGGGACTTTTTCTAAAATGATCAGCATTACATGATGTTGATCCTAGTCAAAAATCGTTTTGATTCAACGTTAAACATGGCTGCCAGCGGCCATCTTTGTTTACATAGAGTTATATAGTAAAAACATGTAGCGACTACTTCTCTGAAACTACTTGGCGGATTGTCATGAAACTTTACAGGAATGTTGCTCTGATGTCTAATTGATCCTAGAAAAATTTCAGGTCGGCCGGAAATTCAAGATGGCCGTCACAGCTAAAAATAGATTTTTAAAAAATAAGTTTGTAGCGACTACTTCTTGAAAACTATAAGTGATATTGATATGGGACTTTTTCTAAAATGATCAGCATTACATGATGTTGATCCTAGTCAAAAATCGTTTTGATTCAACGTTAAACATGGCTGCCAGCGGCCATCTTTGTTTACATAGAGTTATATAGTAAAAACTTGTAGCGACTACTCCTCTGAAACTACTAGGCGGATTGTTATGAAACTTTACAGGAATGTTGCTCTTGATGTCTAATTGATCCTATCAAAATTTCAGGTCAGCCGGAAATTCAAGATGGCCGTCACAGCTAAAAATAGATTTTTAAAAAATAAGTTTGTAGCGACTACTTCTTGAAAACTATAAGTGATATTGATATGGGACTTTTTCTAAAATGATCAGCATGACATGATGTAGATCCTTGTGGAAAATTATTTTGATTCGACGTTAAACATGGCTGCCAGTGGCCATCTTTGGTTACATAGAGTTATATAGTAAAAACTTGTAGCGAATACTCCTCTGAAACTACTTGACGGATGTTCATGAAACTTCACAGGAATGTTGCTCTTGATGTCTAGTTGATCCTAGAAAAATATCAGGTCGGCCGAAAATTCAAGATGGCCGCCACAGCTAAAAATAGATTTAAAATAAATAAGTTTGTAGCGACTACTTCTTCAAAACAATAAGAGATATTGATATGGGACTTTTTCTAAAATGATCAGTATGACATGATGTTGGTCCTTGTCGAAAATCGTTTTGATTTGACCTTAAACATGGCTGCTTTGTTTACATAGAGTTATATAATGAAAACTTGTAGCGACTACTTCTTTGAAACTACCTGACGGATTTTCATGAAACTTCACAGGAATGTTGCTCTTAATGTCTTATTGATCTTAGCAAAATTTCAGGTCAGCCGGAAATTCAAGATGGCCGCCACGGTTAAAAATAGATTTTCAAAAAACAAGTCTGTAGCGACTACTTCCTGAAATCAAAATCAATCAGTAGAGCTTCAAGGTCATTGACCTCTTGTTTGTAAATGTACTGGAATACTCTGCGCATTAATACACGAGTTCTTGGATGAGCTTTACGCATTTCGAGCGTGTAGTTCCTTTAACTGCCTCAAGTATAACAATTTGATAAGGTGATAATTGTGAATAATTGTAATTGTATACAGTATATACGCGTTTTTTTTGTAAATGTACTGATTTAATACATGCATAAACATTTTATGAATGGAAAGTTTCAATAGCGTTGTTACCCGATGTCAAACATCTCATTAATATTAATTCATTTCATTCGATAGTGTAGTAGAAACCCGATAAATATCCATTCATTCAAAACCATTAATTTGAGAATGTACAATCATTGACGAAAAATAAGCGATCAATTAACAAATTTTGCGCACAAATTTCTAAATGAGTAAGCTAAACATGCCGGTCAATTTTACAGCTAATGCGTGGGCTTTACCGTCAAATTGGGAACTAAATGTCCGTAAATATTGTAGTTATTGTGGCTAGTACTTTGAGAAATATTATTGCATAGTATAGCATCTACTATAAATAAATACACAAATTGATGAAAAAGTCGTTGGGTAAAGTCGGTCAGACAATGAAAACGAGTAGAATTTCGCGGGCTAATTAATATGCATGCAAGAACAGCTGAGCGTCAAAATCGATCTGTTTTATTTCCTTTGAACAAATGCGCATGTATCTGATTTATCAACAATATTTCTGTTATGTACACCAGTCAGTTAACCTAACCATGCTTTCCTGGGTTGAACCAATACAGTCACAGATTCTTCACAAGTACCTGACAACGCATGTATCAGCGGTGAGAGATACTGTTAAATTTTAAAACAAATAATTCAGCTTGGTTACTCCAGTACAAAAACATCTGATGTTCTAACCATCTACCAGAGGCGTACCTGGAGTGTTTTGGGTATACGCACGCGGAGGGTGTGTGAGGGGGTGTCCCCCTCCAGCTGGTGGGGGTCCTCCCCATTAAAAAGTTTTGAAAAATAGAACCCAAAATAAGTATATTTGAGCAACTTAGAAACGCATTTTGAAGCTATTCTGATTCTCCAGAGTCATTCTTTTTAAATATTTACCGGTGTTGGACAGGTTGGTCTACCTTTTACCATAACCCTTCGGCTTAACATTTTATTGCATTTTTTTGCATTTTTAGCTTACTCGGAATTATACGCATGGGCGTATAGTAGTATGCCCAGGTACGCCCCTGGCTACATTTCATTTTAATACGCCACACCTGCAAAATGTTAACATAACCTTGAACCTCGCCAAGAAGTCAGACACTGTTCAATCTTGGCGAGTCTCAGGACCTTCAGTCCTTTGATATTACATTTCTGTGGGTGAAAGATTGGAATTTCTCAGTGAAAGAATATTCATATTCGCTAAATATTAACTCCGAACACAAAAATAAGTAACAGTGACGTTGAGTTATGACATTGATTAAGTGTTACTGATGTCGACGTCATCTGCTGATAACGTTCAATAAAGTGAATAATTTAGGTTAAAATTATACATAAACTGGTAAAATGTAATTTATAGATTATTTAATTGTTGGGTTTTTCACTCACTCGCATATGCTCGTTCGTGAAAAGATCAACACACCTACCATCTCGTGAAGGATTTCCCTATAATTGATCTCAGCAGTTAAATAATCTCTAAATACCATACGAATGGCAATAGATACCGTATTCCCACTAATAGAGCATCTCCCCTAATAAAAGCACCCCTGGCCTCATAGAGGCCACCTCGATGGACCTTAACCTTTTTATGTTTCAATAAATCTGGTAAATCGTATTTTCAAAACACCAATAGACAAACAGTCTTCATACAAAGTTGCATCTACTACTTCTCAATAATGCGGCAGTCTTATGCTATATCCCAGATGCAGAGTGGGCAATTACAGTCCCAGAGACGCATTTTCTATTTCTTCCATGACACTCTGACACATGGAGACAGTCAGTTGTGTTAATAACCAGAGAAATGAATTCACATGTGAGAGTTTTCCTATATTTATCTTGGAAGGGCTCGAAATTATCTAATCAGCGCATACCTCTTTTAAAACACTTTATTTGTTCATTATCCCACACCTACAGCCACTACATTCTGTTTATTGTTGGTTCTCAGAGACACTATTGTTTACATTCTGTTTGTTTGTATATTTCAGCACATCTCCCCGATGCAGCATCCATCCCAGCAACAGCAACAGCAGCAGCAGCAACAACCGCAACAGCCACAACAGCAACAACAGCAACAACAACTGCAACAACATCAGCTGCTGCAACAACAACATCGGCATCAACTTCAGCAGCAGCAGCAGCAGCAGCAGCAGAAGCTTCAGCAGCAGCATCCACCTCCACCTCCACCATTACCCCACCATCCCCATCATGCACAACACCACCACCAACACACACCCACTCTGCTGCATCAGTCATCATTGCCGGGGCCACCCCACCATCCTAACTACACGGATACCAGTCATCCGCATAGATTCATTGAACATTCCTCATCAAATGCCCAAAGTGCCAGTTTTGAACACGAGTCATCGGACGATGAAATGAGAAATGAGGATGTTTATTTTGACTCCTCTGGTATTAGCACCCCACGGTCTGGGAGTGCAACACCAGGATCCAGGTCGACTCAAAGTTTGAGCGAAAATAAAATTAGGCATCCATTAAAAAAACGTGATTCAACCAGAAGCAGGAGTGCCCAGTCGTGCGAGAGTAGTCGATCTAGCACCCCACGCTCGCCGACGACAAATCAAAAGTACAAAAAGGGTGATGTTGTGTCCACACCTAATGGGATTCGTAAAAAGTTTAACGGAAAACAGTGGAGGAGATTGTGCTCAAAAGAAGGCTGTACGAAGGAATCGCAAAGGAGGGGATACTGTTCAAGACATTTATCATCCGGCAAAGTGCCAAGAAATACTCCAAATTTTCCTGGCCTTATGAAGGGAGATATGAAAGATGGACAGATAGAATGGGCAGACCCACACAGTTCCCGAGACACAGATTATGACCCAGTTAATCCTGGTATAGATGAACAGGAAGCAGCGAACATGTTGGTGTCACTGGGGAATTCCAGATCAACAACCCCTGCCTTCTCCCCGACACCTTCATCTGTCTGCAGCTTATCTCCTCGTAAACGTCACCCGTCTTCACCTCAGATTGCCACACAGGGTCTGCGTGGGATGTCAGCAGCTTTCACACCAATATCACCCCACCCACAAAATCCTAACAACAGTTATATGGCGTCTCCTACGCGAAGTTGGAGTTCTGGTAATTCAAACAAATCGGGTAGTTCTTCTTCGGAGCACATTTCTCCAATCACACCACGTTTCCCACAGACGGCAAATACGAACTCCGCCTTCCAACATCCATCTTTAATTGACAGAACCCGGGCTCCAAATTTAGCTTTGCTTAACAAAGATCATTTGAAGAGCTCTGATTCAGGTATTGATGTTTCCACGCCCAAAACTATCAAATCTATCCCATCATCACCAACGCCGAATAGCTTACCATTTCATAATGCCCATCACACACTGTATGCATCCACGATACAGCAGCATCTTGCCGCGCAGTCACACCCGTCACGTGCTGGGAGTCTGTCCTCGACCATGGACATGCAGCAGATGGAGATGAAAACTCGCGCTGGAACGCAGAGTCTCTCAGATTGGAGAACAGGAGGGGAGACAATTACGATCAATGCTCAATTGATACCGGTCTCCAGGAACTTGAATGTGCAGGGAATCATTCCATACAATGGTATGAAAGAGACTGTTGCCCAAAGTCACGAGCAGCAGGCGTACAAAATGATGGGAGGCATGACCATTAAACAGCCAACAGCAGCCTCTAATCTACTGCCGGTGATGCCTATCAACAACATGGAAAAGAGGCCGGAACCGGTGCAAGTGTCAGGTTGGTTAGACTTACCCCCCTTTGTGAAACTACTTACAGAAATTGATATGTAGAATGTAAATTGTAAATTTCATTTACATTGACCTGTAAAGCTAGCTAACAAATACTGATCCGAGAATGTTGGAGATCGATTCATTAGGTATAAATGGGAACAGGCATAAATGGCAACAAGCATCTTAAGATAAGCTTTTCTGAACTGTACCGGGATTCTCCGGTGGCATATGGGCTGAGGGACTTTAAACATACAAATAACACAAACACACTCAAGCTTTTCTGTGTTTCACTAACTAGATGAATCTGCAATGCTTATGCCGTGGTGCGGCGTCCGTCGTCCGTCCGTCTGTCCGTCCGTCTGTCCGTCCGTCCGTTAACTTTTATTTGTAGCGACTACTCCTCTGAAACTACTGGATGGATATTCATAAAACTTTACAGAAATGTTGCCCATGAAGTCTAGTTGATCCTAGCAAAAATTCATGTTGATGTGAAATCCAAGATGGCCGCCAAAGCTAAAAATAGATTTTTAGCTCTACTGATCAGAGATCAGCAGAGCTTATGCCGTGGTGCGGCGTCCGTCGTCCGTCCGTCCGTCTGTCTGTCCGTCCGTCTGTCCGTTAACTTTTTTTTTGTAGCGACTACTCCTCTGAAACTACTGAATAGATTTTCATGAAACTTTACAGAAATGTTGCCCATGAAGTCTAGTTGATCCCAGCAAAAATTCATGTAGATGTGAAATCCAAGATGGCCGCCAAATCTAAAAATAGGTTTTTAAAAAACAAGTTTGTAGCGACTACTTCTTGAAAACTCTAAGGGATATTGCTATGGGATTTTTTCTAAAATGATCAGCATGACATGATGTTGGTCCTTGTCGAAAATCGTTTTGATTCGACGTTAAACATGGCTGCCAGCGGCCATCTTTGTTTACAAAGAGTTATATAATGAAAACTTGTAGCGACTACTCCTCTGAAACTACTTGACGGATTTTCATAAAACTTCACAGGAATGTTGCTCTTGATGTCTAATTGATCCTAGCAAAATTTCAGGTCGGCCGGAAATTCAAGATGGCCGCCACGGCTAAAAATAGATTTTTAAAAAATAAGTTTGTAGCGACTACTTCTTGAAAACTATAAGAGATATTGATATGGGACTTTTTCTAAAATGATCAGCATGACATGATGTTGGTCCTTGTCGAAAATCGTTTTGATTCGACGTTAAACATGGCTGCCAGCGGCCATCTTTGTTTACATAGAGTTATATAATGAAAACTTGTAGCGACTACTCCTCTGAAACTACTTGACGGATTTTCATGAAACTTCACAGGAATGTTGCTCTTGATGTCTTATTGATCCTAGCAAAATTTCAGGTCGGACGGAAATTCAAGATGGCCGCCACGGCTAAAAATAGATTTTTAAAAAATAAGTTTGTAGCGACTACTTCTTGAAAACTATAAGAGATATTGATATGGGACTTTTTCTAAAATTATCAGCATGACATGATGGTTATCCGAGTCGAACATTATTTTGATTCGACGTTAAACGTGGCTGCCAGTTGCCATCTTTGTTTACATAGAGTTATATAATGATAACTTGTAGCGACTACTCCTCTGAAACTACTTGACGGATTTTCATGAAACTTCACACGAATGTTGCTCTTGATTTGATGTCTAATTGATCTTAGCAAAATTTCAGGTCGGCAAGAAATTCAAAATGGCCACCATGGCTAAAAATATTTTTTTAAAAAATAAGTTTGTAGCGACTACTTCTTGAAAACTATAAGAGATATTGATATGGGACTTTTTCTAAAATGATCAGCATGACATGATGGTTATCCGAGTCGAACATATTTTGATTCAATGTTAAACATGGCTGTCAGTGGCCATCTTTGTTTACATAGAGTTATATAATGAAAACTTGTAGTGACTACTCCTCTGAAACTACTTGACGGATTTTCATGAAACTTCACAGGAATGTTGCTCTTCATGTCTAATTGATCCTAGCAAAATTTCAGGTCCGCCGGAAATTCAAGATGGCCACCACAGCTAAAAATAGATTTTCAAAAAAACAGTTTGTAGCGACTACTTCCTGAAATCAAAATCAATCAGTAGAGCTTCAAGGTCATTGACCTCTTGTTTAAATTTAAGTTTGTAGCGACTACTTCTTGAAAACTATAAGTGATATTGATATGGGACTTTTTCTAAAATGATCAGCATGACATGATGTTGATCCTAGTCAAAAATCGTTTTGATTCAACGTTAAACATGGCTGCCAGCGGCCATCTTTGTTTACATAGAGTTATATAATGAAAACTTGTAGCGACTACTCCTCTGAAACTACTTGACAGATTTTCATGAAACTTCACAGAAATGTTGCTCTTGATGTCTAATTGATCCTAGCAAAATTTCAGGTCGGCCGGAAATTCAAGATGGCCGCCATGGCTAAAAATAGATTTTCAAAATACAAGTTTGTAGCGACTACTTCTTGAAAACTATAAGTGATATTGATATGGGACTTTTTCTAAAGACATGATGTTGGTCCTTGTCGAAAATCGTTTTGATTCGACGTTAAACATGGCTGCCAGCGGCCATCTTTGTTTACATAGAGTTATATAATGAAAACTTGTAGCGACTACTCCTCTGAAACTACTTGACGGATTTTTATGAAACTTCACAGGAATGTTGCTCTTGATGTCTTATTGATCCTAGCAAAATTTCAGGTCGGCCGGAAATTCAAGATGGCCGCCACGGCTAAAAATAGATTTTTAAAAAATAAGTTTGTAGCAACTACTTCTTGAAAACTATAAGAGATATTGATATGGGACTTTTTCTAAAATGATCAGCATGACATGATGGTTATCCGAGTTGAACATTATTTTGATTCGACGTTAAACATGGCTGCCAGTGGCCATCTTTGTTTACATAGAGTCATATAATGAAAACTTGTAGCGACTACTCCTCTGAAAGTACTTTACGGATTTTCATGAAACTTCACAGAAATGTTGCTCTTGATGTCTTATTGATCCTAGCAAAATTTCAGGTCGGCCGGAAATTCAAGATGGCCGCCACGGCTAAAAATAGATTTTCAAAAATCAAGTTTGTAGTCACTACTTCCTGAAATCAAAATCAATCAGTAGAGCTTCAAGGTTCTTGTTTTTTTAATCAATTATCGTAGGTGTGTTGCTTTTTTCTTACATTTTGTCATTTTTCTACTAGAATATGCATTTTTTAGTGCTGATTTAACTCTATATTTTTAAGGCGGTAGCTTTCAGCTAGCGTCTTCTTGTGAAGCCCTTCATCTGTTTCTGAATACACTCATTTGATTGGTCAATTCGTAGCTCATCATATATGCAAAGCTTTTCTGCCATATCAAACCTCGAAAGAAATTAGTTCATTAATTAAGTATCTACATCGTTATTGTCTAAGCTTTTTTATCGGAAAAAACTTATGGAGTGTATACAAAAATAAAATAATGACCTGAAAAAATATGCGTATTTGTGTTTTTGAAGCCCTTTCAATTTGTTTTTATTTTTAAACTGCGTACTAATTTGGACCTGGTTGCCTCGAATAGTTTCGGCTGTTTCCGTCAATATGCTAGACTGGCGTATTAATTGGCCTAAAATATATATGAAACAGATAGTTTAGCAAGTCATATGCAAATAACTTGCAACATTAAGCTTTACATGAAAGTAATTTATTTTGAAATGTTTAAGCTGTAAAAAGAAGCTGTCAAATGTGTTAAATAAATATTTATAGATCGCTCTACTTTTTCTATCCGTGAACTGATTACAACATCGGCATATACTAAAATTAGGAATGGAGTCTTGAGCTGAGGGATGGAGTTGAGGGATGGAGAAAAAAGTTAAAAAGTGTTGAGCTTTACTTCTTTATGAGTCAATCATGCAACTTTTCTTAAAACAATTCTTTTATTTGAATCATGTAAAGATAATTTAGATGTAATTCTTAAAAAACAAAACACTTTTCCTATATAATATACATCGTTTTTCGTATGCAGACTATACGCATGACTTTATATAAAGTTATTAACGAATTGAGTATATAGCTCTTAAATCAAATGTCACAATTTACACTAATAGTACTAGGCAGCGATATACATGTCTATTTAATTCCATGTACTAGGGTACCAGCCAAAGCCATAACAAGAAGATGTGAAAGCAGTTAAGTAAATAGTTATAGCTCGGTCTACTTTTTCTTTAAAAGAAGATATTCGGCCATCTCCGTGAACTGATTACATCGTCAGCATATACTAAAATCAGGAGTGGAGTCTTGAGTGATAGATGGAGTTTAGTTTTGACGTGAACACATTTTATTTACTTTTATATTAAGAAGGAAATGCAACGACTCTCTTTATCTATATTGATTATTGATTTTATATTCTTTTCTGTTGTGGCTATTACAGTCAATATTTACCATAAAAATTAAGGTGCGTAATTTTCTTTTCTTTACAGTTTTCTTAATGTTCATCCTATTGAAAATGTAATACATAGTTTAGATGCGTCTTAAAATTCATATTTGTTACCACTATTAAAACAAATAAAAATATTTATCAGAAAAAAATTAATTGAATCACAAGATATTTTTCTTTTTAAGAATTTACCTGGAAAAAAAAATACAGTTCAATTAATTATTTTCTGTTAAACATTTTTAAAAGTGCAAAAAATATAACCCCTTATTAGACTAAAAAAAAATAAAAAAAACGGAAGTATATGATGGAATAATATACATCTATATAAATATATGCTTCTGTGCCTAAATTTAATGAAAATAGATAATCAAGTAGGTGATTTTAATCTTATGTCTGATAATAAAATCAGATATAGATCTATTTATTATTATAACTTAAAAAATATGAAAGGAAAGAAGGGCATCATAGTTTTCCCACCTGTCATTAGAAGTTCCATGGAAGAAGAATATATTTACAACTTTAATTTCTTTAATAAATAATTTTGAAAAAAATCGTGTTTTTTTCTCTTTTCAAATAAATAATCTAGTTGCTTTTTATCCAAAACACAACATCTACAGGCTCATTTTCGTATAAAGCTGGAGAACTGGTACTAAATTTAGATTTTTTTTAATTATTTTTTTTCATAGTCTATACCATTATGCCATTATAGGCGGAAGGACTCAAAACATGGATTACACAAACACACTATTTAGATTTTTTTGTTTTATACTTTTTTTCCATCATAAGTTATCTTATTCGTCCATGATACATGGCATAAATTATATATATTACTAAATTAGGACAACATTTGCAGTTAAGAATGTAAACAATTTGGTTTGAAATAATAAACATGTATAGTACAAGAAAAGATAAAGCTTCTGAACTCGGGTCCTGTATAGATAACGGCACTCCACTCCAGGTTTTAGAGTATGCCAAATACATCCGGGTCGTGGCGGAAGAAAATAGTTCCTCGTGTTTCGGTGAGATATTAGGATCGATGAATGTCCATTGTCCGTAGTCCGTCCACAATTTCTTCAAATGACATCTCCTTCTAAAAGTTTCTCATCCATTAAATTGATGTCAAAAGACATCCCGTTTGAATGTTTTTAGGTCACCTGACCACGTAGCGGTCGGGTGAGATATTAGGATCGATGAATGTCCATCGTCCGTAGTCCGTCCACAATTTCTTCAAATGACATCTCCTAAACCACTGGGCCAATTTCAACCAAACTTCACAGGAATGTTCCTTGGGTGGTCCTTTCTCAAATTAGCTAAAAGAATTGAAATCTATGAAGAACTCCAGTGGGCATGACTTGTTTTTCCCTATATATCTATAGTAAAATCTTCTTGTCTGAGAGTACTGCTTGGATTTCATTATAAATTAGTAGCAATGTTCCTTGAGTGGTCCTTTCTAAAAATAGCTTAAAGAATTGAAATCCCTGCATAACTGAAAACCATAAAAAAAAAACACCACTGGTCAGATTTTAAAATTATTTTACAGAAATAGTTGTTTGGTGACCTTACAAAAGTGGCAATTTTGTTATGATTCGTCAAAAAAAAATGGCTGTCTGTGGGTGTGGCACGTTTTTTTCCGTTATATATCTAGTAAAATCTTAGAAAATAATCTTGTCTGAAATTACTGGTTGGATTTCATTATAAATTTGTAGCAATGTTCCTTGGGTGGTCCTTTCTGAAAATAGCTAAAAGAATTGAAATCCATGCAGAACTCTGGTTGCCATGCCAACCGATTGTGGTTGCCATGCCAACCGATTGGGAAAAATTCATAAAAAAACAACCGCTTGCCGGATTAAAAAATAATTTAACAGAAATAGTTGTAAGGTGACTTACAAAATGGAATTTTTTGTCTTGATTCATCAAAAAACTTGGCCACCAGTAGGCGTGGCTCATTTCTCCATATATATGTATATATATAGTAAATCTTTTAAAATCTTTTTGTTAGTTAATAATGATGTATTTCAGTAACTACTTCATGGATGGATGATTATTCTGCACTGAATTTTTGACAGATTACTTCCCTTCATTTCAAACATAAATTACGGGGTTTCACATATTTCTATGCAACTCGGGTGAGCGATCCAGGGCCATCATGGCACTCTTGTTTTACAGAGTTGTGGCCCCATTTCTCAGTCTTATTAGCAACATTCTTGTCCGGCCAATTTCTCTGCAACTGCTTGATGGAATTTAATAGACTTTTATAGGAAGCTTGTATACCAAGAGAAGATGTGCATGATGTAAAGAAATTCCATTTGAATGTTTTTTAACACAGTTATGACCCCTTTTCTTATAATGCATATAGTCTAATATACTCAAATACATGTCCACCCAATTTCTCAGGAAGCACTTGATGGAATTAAATTAATTTTCATAGGAAGACGTCTAATGAGAGTATTATATTCCTTTTGTTGAGTCATTACCTCATCTCAAGCACGTGATCAGCATTCATTAATCATTATATAATTATATTTCTTTATCCACATGCTTGCTACCGCCTTTCAGGACCTTCAGTCCTTTGATTTAATACTGATTTCCCAATTTAAAGAGACACATGGCAATCTTGATTTCCTTAAAACTTGCGGTGTCCCGTAGATTTTTTCACATAACTTGCATTTGTTCAATCATTAAAAAAAATTAAAGATTGCCATGTATCTCTTTAATGCCCCTAAAAATTGCTGTTTCTTCAGCCTCTCAGGGTTATAGTATTTTGTACCTATTTTTTTATAGGAGTTTAAAGCATGCCTCATCCTTAGAACTGAAACATATTATTAGAGTTGTACTTTATAAGAAGTTAAAGGGGCCCATATTGTTTTTCAGTAGCAACTGCGAAGGAGCCAAAGCAGGTGCCTGTGTACCAGTGGCACGCCCTGGTGCCCTATCTCACCCCTTCTGCCCCTAAACCAGGGGCACCAGAAGAGATGACAGCAGTAAAGAAGGTTGTCACGTTACCACAGAAACGACCCGC
The DNA here is from genome assembly GCA_037043455.1 of Cyrtodaria siliqua. NCBI lineage: Eukaryota > Metazoa > Mollusca > Bivalvia > Adapedonta > Hiatellidae > Cyrtodaria > Cyrtodaria siliqua. Next base: position 10,198 of record JAWPHD010017221.1, on the reverse strand, counting down.
GGCGATCCATCAGAGCATCTCTGATAACAGTAAGAAGTTGTTCATGTCCTTTATACCGTATTTCCCCTAAGAGTGAATCCCAACCTTTTCAAAAAATAAAAAAATATAAAAATTAACACATTTTTGATCTTTTGTATCCAAAGATACAAAAAAGTAAAAAAAGTCAAAACTTCAATAAAAACAATTTTTTTCTTTTTTACATTTTATTACGTTGGCATTTTGCATAGCGCCCAGGTGCTACCATGAGGGGAAATACGTTAGGTTATTTTGCCATACATAATAATCATTAGTATCTTTTCTCATAATTATGATTCTTATATAAATGTAACTTTTAGAAATTATATGTATTCTCATGAGAATTGTATGCTCATGAGAATACATATAATTTCTAAAAGTTTCATTTTTAAAACAAAAATGGTCATAAGTTTTATTTAAGAAACATGTAATACTCCTTTTATATAAGTATCACATAATAGGATTTATATATGAGAATCATATTAGAATCATATGTGTGTTTGGTAAAATTGATAAATATATGTATATAATTTACTTTTAAAGAATAAATGGTGTTTGCCAGCACAGCCCTTCATAAATCGGTCATTGTGCCCCAAAAATAACGGAAATAGGAAATAAGGTTTACTAGAAGGAAAATTAATATTTCAAATTGCATGTATCCATTGTTAACAAAAAAAAAAAAAGAAGAGATTTTATTTTGCTATATTGATTCAAATGCATGCTCTTCCTTTGACATTTCGAGATTTGCGTATGCCAAATTAATTAGTAACCAAACTGTGCTATTTTGATCATGGTTATATTTCCAGCTTCTTATTTCTCTAGTTAAGTATATCCAAGAATGTCAATGTAATTACAACAAAGTCATTAACGTAGGTTTATGAAGACGTCGGAGCTTTTATGCGGCTACACACCATCGTTTAATGTATGCTTTTTAAACACGTTTGAGCTATGATTCTTCAAGATTGACATAAATATTTACCATACCTCTATTGAAAATTTCCTTTGTTCAGTGTGATGTAATCAGTCAATAGTTTGCTAATCATAAATATTGTAAAAAAAAATTCTTTGTTCTATGTGACATCAGTCAAACAAGTTATATATAGACCAGGTTGACACCGAACAGGATCAAGCTTAAATTGTCACATTATAAAATTATACTCTACAGTCAATGTGATTTTAAAATTGTTCGATTTTAGTTAAATTACTGTTCTGGGTTATACTTTTGATCAGAGAAAACTAAACAGCAATAGAAATACACAGACTATGTTATGTATTTATTTTCAGTAAAATAAAATGAGTATCACATTCTTGTGAGGGCCTCTCCTCAGTCAACATTGTTTTTCTCAGGTTGAAAATTTTATGTATCACCTTCACATGAATGTCATGTTTATATAATATATATTTTTGTTCAATCAATTACATCCAGAAATACATGGAAAACATGTATGTAATTCACTTATTGAATGACTTGTAAATCAGATCACTTATAAATAGCAACGCCAATTTTCATTACCAATTTCAACGTCTTCAGTTCCAAAAGACGACGATGATTTACCAGATGCGGATTATGACGACGATGATGTGTTTGACATAAAGGATGAGCCGGAACTGCCAGAATCTGACAAGAAACCTGCCATACCAATCAAGCGTCGCTCTCAGTCTTTAAGCGCTCTCAAAGACAAGGACGAAACTCGCAGTCCCAGGAAGGTGTGTATATTATTACACCATATTGTCTCTGATTGCACCCATCCCCAAATAAAAATACCCCTTCCATGTTTGCTTAAAATGGCTGGTTTCGACCACAAAAGCCTAAAAATGCCAACACTACCAAATAGTTTAAATAAATCAGTACTGAAGTTATAATGCCTTTGCATTAATGCTGTTTGCGAAAACATTTCTAAGAGACTAAAATAAGACACGGAAGCAGTAGTATAATCTAATAAAAAGTTTGAATTTACATTTATGTCCTGCAAAGTTTATTTTATGTCTCAACGGGACTAGAGGGCGTGAGCGGTAGCTAGCATATTTCACTACCGTTCATGGACAGTCTCAATCAAACCGAGACTGCAATATTTTGTATGTGTTGTGTTCTTTTAAGAGTATAACATTTCCTAAAATTTCTAAAATTGTAGGGATAAAGTAACGAATTATTGGATGCAAACCATCCGTACACTTCCCTATAAAGTACAATATATATACTGAAATGAAAAAGAAACGCAACACGGAAATTTCCGCTATATATTGTATGTACAATATACTGCTGTTAATCGAATGGTACATGGCTACGTAAGATCTTTCCTTTCGGAAAAATAATACTAAAGCGACACATAATACAGCAAATAGTATTCCTTCAAAGTTTCATTATTGACAGAGTAAGCGTTTGACGCAAACTTGAGATGCAAAATTGTGCAAACCCTATGTTATATACAGTATTGAACTGGATCAATTTTTCAAAAAGGAACTTCAAGATTTATGAATTTCTTGTTATAACGTGTACTGTGATTAAAACGTCTACAACATCACAGTTGTGTCCTTTCTCTAACTTACTGCAACTTTTTTTTTTACAAAACATCTTGGGATTTCCTTGGAATTAAGTGTGCAGTATATATAATATATAGCGGAAATTCCCGTGTCGCGTTTCTCTTTCCTTTCAGTATTGTTTCATTGTGCATGACACCATTCCTAAGGAGAACCGTGGAAACACCAATAATCCTTCTTTCCCTTTCAGGCCAAGGAGAACCATGTTCGGCGGCCAATGAATGCATTCATGATCTTCAGTAAACGACATCGTCCCTTGGTTCACCAGAGACACCCCAACCAGGACAACAGAACCGTGTCGAAGATTCTCGGCGAGTGGTGGTATGCACTGGGAACTAAGGAAAAACAAGAATATCATGATCTTGCTCATCAGGTAGGCACAAATTGAGTTTGTAAGGAAAATGGTGGCGAGGTTAAATTTGTATATCAAGAGTGCTTGGTAATAGACTGGTCTATTTGACATTTTATACACATCGCAGTAAAAGGATTTGATTTGAATTTGAATGTTGTTTAACGGCTCATCAACACAGTATAGGTTATTTAGAGCCGCCCCAGAGAGAGGGGAAGGATACATAGGAACCCGGGAACTGTGCCCTACTCTTATTATCGAATAGATTCCTATGGTTCTTTAACGTGCTCGGAGGATAGACCGATACACGGGACCTTCGGTTTACGTCCCCATCCGACGGACGAGGCTAACGCAGTAAAAGGAGTGAGCAGTAAAGCATTGTGAAAAACTAAATCTCCAACCTCATTATTAGAACAAAGTTCATAAAATGATCTTAAAAAAGCTGGAAGCCCTGTGAATCAATGATTTACTGAACATGGAAGCCTTGTGAATCGATGATTTACTGAACTTGTGTTATAAAATCAGTATAGACTTGGAACTTAGACTTTCATACCTGTTCTGCCGGTGCATTCGACCTTTACATAAATCGCGGTGGAGCATTATAAAAAACAAATCTCCAACCTCGTTATTTAAACCTAGTTTGAAAAAGCTGGAAATATGTCAAATCATTTTGTGTTGTAAAATCAGTTTAGACTTTGTTCTTGGATTTAAATATCTGCTTGCTCTAATTTTCTCAATACAGTACTTTATAATACCAACATGGCGCTTGTATCTAGTGGTGGTTTATGATGTTGAGGACCTAAAACAAATAACTTCCCTACTAGTTTACTAGCTGATGATTTCTAAAATTCTTTTTTCTGCCTAGGTAAAGGAGGCTCATTTTAAGGCTCACCCTGAGTGGAAGTGGTGCTCCAGGGACAGGAAGCGCTCAAACACAATAGCTGCTGCCCTAAAACAGAGGACAAACAGTCAACGGCTAGGTTCTATAGACATGCTTGAAGGTAGGTCTCGTTAGATTTGATTCATCCATTTCTACTTTTGTTATCTTGACATGCTGTGATGCTTTTATTCCTTACTAGTTCCTTACTTATGATGGGCTTATATAGTGTTAATTTGCCACTCTTTGTTATACGTCGATTATAAATACCCATAAAGATTTTATTTAAGCTAGGGGTGTCCGTGGCCGAGTGGTTAACGTCTCTGACTTGAAATCACTTGCCCCTCACCGCTGTAGGTTCGATCCCTCAGGGGCCTAGGAATCTTTATTTTATAAAAGAAAGCTATCCAGCTGGCTTGCGGAACGTCGGTGGTTCTACCCAGGTGCCCGCCCGTGCACGAAAATTGCCCGGAGGGTCACCTGGGGTCTTCCTCCACCAATGGAAGCTGGAAAGTCGCCATATGACCTTAGCTGTTGGTGCGACTATAAAATCCAATTCAATCAATTTATTTAAGCTGTCAAAAAAAGTTCTGTTGCCATTTCTAAGGAATGCTTTTCTCTAGATTCTTCAAAGTTCATTTGAAGGTAATTCCACCCCCTGACTAAATATACTGTCGGTCAATGAAAACGATAGATTATATGGGTGTTAAATATTTTTACTAAAGTTACTCATAATAATATAAAGCGAATATTTAAAATTGAAGTGGGGTAATTGTGAATTGCAAACGCTGATTGTCTCAGAATTCCTAAGCATGCTTTATAGTGTTCAATTCAAGTTGCACAGGTAGAGAAGTCCCACATTTTAATACCGGTTTATGTCCAACCATCTCACCGTTCCTAAGAAATTATCCCGATCTCACCAATTTAGCAATGTTATTTCAGCAAGATAATGCATACCACACTCAGCTCGAGTTACAACTTATAGTGTGGCTGGGTTTGACCTTAATTACATTTTATATACCACAACATACGTGAACAGTTAATCTGTTTATTTGAGTACATTAAAAAAAAGAAAAGAAAAGTTATTTACACAATACTAAATATTAGGTACAAAACACTAAATATTAAATATTTGGCTTCTCAGGGGCTACTCACTCTAAATAAAACAACAGAAAATTTGCATACAAATGCTAGATTCTGAGCATCCAGAGAAGCTTAAAACTGAGCTAGACTCTTGAGTGTCCAGAGAAGCTTACAAAACAGTGAGAGCTAGACTCTGAGTGTTCAGAGAAGCTTGCGATGTAAGAACGAGCTAGACTCTGTGCGGCACCAGAGAAGCTAACATATGAAATCGAGCTAGGCTCTGAGCTACCACAGAGAAGCTTAAATAGACTGATGAGCTAGGCTCTGAGATTGTTCAGTCAGAGAAGCTATGTTTAAACAAGAGGCCCAAGAGGGCCTGTGAACGCTCTACTGGCTGTTATACCATTGATGAATCGAGTCGTACTACATGGTGTCTAGAGTGTACACAAGGTTTTTCAAGTATTTGACCTAGTGACCTAGTTTTTGACCCCATGGGACCCATTTTCGAACTTGACCAAAATATAAATAAGACAACATTTCGACAAAGTTTCATTAAGATCGGGTCAGAAATATGGCCTCTGGAGTGTACATAAGGTTTTTCAAGTATTTGACCTAGTGACCTAGTTTTTGACCCTGTGTGACCCATTTTCGAACTTTAGCAAGCTATAATTGAGACAAAAATTCTGACAAAATTGCATCAAGATCGGGTCAAAAATATGGCCTCTAGAGTGTACACACGTTTTTTCCAAAGTTTGACCTAGTGACCTAATTTTTAACACCTTGTGACCCATTTTTTAACTTGACCAAGATATAATTAAGACAAACATTTTGACAAAGTTTCATCAAGATTGGGTCAGAAATACGGCTTCTAGAGAGTATACAAGGTTTTTCAAGTATTTGACCTAGTGACCTAGTTTTTAACCCCATGTGACCCATTTTCAAACTTGACCAAGAAGACAAACATTCTGACAAAGTTGCATCAAGCTCGGGTCAAAAATATGGCCTCTAGAGTGTACACAAGGTTTTTCCAATATTTGACATAGTGACCTAGTTTTTAACTTCATGTGACCCATTTCCGAACTTGATCAAGATATAATTAAGATAAACAATTTGACAAAGTTTCATCAAGATTGGGTAACAAATATGACCTCTAGAGTGTACACACGTTTTTTCAAGTATTTGACCTAGTGACCTAGTTTTTGACCCCACATGACCCATTTTTGAACTTGACCGAGATTTCATTGAGACAAATATTCTGACAAAGTTTCATCAAGATCGGGTCAAAAATATGGCCTCTAGAGTGTACACACGGTTTTTCCAAAGTTTGACCTAGTGACCTAGTTTTTAACACCATGTGACCCATTTTTGAACTTGATCAAGATATAATTAAGACAAAACATTTTGACAAAGTTTCATCAAGATTGGGTCAGAAATACGGCTTCTAGAGTGTACACAAGGTTTTTCAAGTATTTGACCTAGTGACCTAGTTTTTAACCCCATGTGACCCATTTTCAAACTTGATCAAGATATAATTAAGACAAACATTCTGACAAAGTTGCATCAAGCTCGGGTCTAAAATATGGCCTCTAGAGTGTACACAAGGTTTTTGCAATATTTGACCTAGTGACCTAGTTTTTGACCCCACATGACCCATTTTCGAACTTGACCCAGATTTCATTGAGACAAACAATTAAGATAAACATTCTGACAAAGTTGCATCAAGCTCGGGTCAAAAATATGGCCTCTAGAGTGTACACAAGGTTTTTCCAATATCTGACCTAGTGACCTAGTTTTTAACTTCATGTGACCCATTTCCTAACTTGATCAAGATATAATTAAGATAAACAATTTGACAAAGTTTCATCAAGATTGGGTAACAAATATGACCTCTAGGGTGTACACAAGTTTTTTCAAGTATTTGACCTAGTGACCTAGTTTTTGACCCCACATGACCCATTTTTGAACTTGACCGAGATTTCATTGAGACAAACATTCTGACAAAGTTTCATCAAGATCGGGTCAAAAATATGGCCTGTAGAGTGTACACACGGTTTTTCCAAAGTTTGACCTAGTGACCTAGTTTTTAACACCATGTGACCCATTTTTGAACTTGATCAAGATATAATTAAGACAAACATTTTGACAAAGTTTCATCAAGATTGGGTCAGAAATACGGCTTCTAGAGTGTACACAAGGTTTTTCAAGTATTTGACCTAGTGACCTAGTTTTTAACCCCATGTGACCCATTTTCAAACTTGACCAAGATATAATTAAGACAAACATTCTGACAAAGTTGCATCAAGCTCGGGCCAAAAATATGGCCTCTAGAGTGTACACAAAGTTTTTCCAATATTTGACCTAGTGACCTAGTTTTTGACCCCACATGACCCATTTTCGAACTTGACCGAGATTTCATTGAGACAAACATTCTGACAAAGTTTCATGATGATTGCATCAGAAATGTGGCCTCTAGAGTGTACACAAGCAAAAGTTAACGGACGGACGGACGGACAACGGACAACACACCATCCCATAAGCTCTGCTGGCCCTTGGCCAGTAGAGCTAAAAACTGATGTTTAAGCATAAAATATGATTATTATATACTTGGGGGTACAATTCCCCAGGAATTAAACAGCCAAGGATAATAACCCTAGTGTACGAAGAGTGAGTAACCCAACTACCTATACTGTGATATATGACAGGTCAAGTAAAATATAGCTGGATACCCAGACTTCTTGTAACATTCAAACATGCACAGTTAAGTAGGGAAACATGATAATATAAGATTGAAAAACAAAATTCAACCAGTAAATGTATGTACAACAAAGATATGTCTAGAAGAGACACCTACAACTTAGTTATTACACATGTGCAATTGAATTGAAATCAAATCCTACATTACAGGATAAAAATATGTATTTGAAGACATGACACCCGGTGTAGAAGGGGATGGCGGGTGGGTTAGCGATCAGAACTTAAGAACTGTGTCTAGCGGCACCGACACCAAATTGAGGGGACTCGGAATTACAGAGGGAGTCTGCCCTATCTCGTACACTCTAATTGGTTAATTGAAAGAGATGCTTAGTAGAGCTCATCTCTGATTGGTTGTTCAATAGTTTACTGATAAACAAGTGCGCTGCGCATCGCACACATATAAGGTAATGTAATTTGATACAACGATGACGTATCTAAACCCCGCACTGTATAGCTGTTCACTAACGGAGAATACGCATCGCATATATGTATGATGCAAGAAATATCCCAGTTGTATACAAACTATAATTTAATATAAAATTATCATATAATTGTGTTTATCAGATGAACCAAACGACAGTGTGGTTGGGTTTGACCTAGATGAAAAAGATGATACATTTGAACCCGAGGCTGAGGCTAAAGTGAACAGTGGGTTTGAGGCTCGGAAAAGGCGATCACAAAGTCTATCTGCGTTTCCACCTTTGGAAGAAGAAGTTGCAACATTTTCTGCATCAAAGGTCCAAACAGATGAGGTAACAATGGCATATATTGTCTTCTTTTATGGGTTTTGAAATAATTTTTATTAATCAACAGTGATTTTTTTACCTCTGCGTCCAGGACGCACAAATATTTCCGTGGACGCAAATTACCAGAACATGTGCGTTCTTGGGACGCACATAAATTGCAAGTAAAGAGTTCCGTAATTCATATTTTCCCTGTAAGAATTCAATCCGTCGCTTTTTTCTCCGCGTCTACCGCCATATTTCCCCTGTAAGAATTCAATCCGTCGCTTTTTTCTCCGCGTCTACCGCCATATTTGACTATTCGATGAGGGTTAAGTTTACACTCGCACCGTTCCGCGTAATTTTGTAACGTCGATTATTATTGGATAATGGTCATAGATTAGCCAATGGAATCGGCCGTGAGGTAAAACACGCAACGGTGCGGAAGTAAACATTCCACGAGTTGGCGATGCCTCGTCTGCAAAATGGGGCCCAAAGAGAAAACTAAACAATGACTCAAAGCAACAAACACTCTCGAGTTTCATTCAAAAGGCCAGTACATCCTCCAATAATGACGCTCAAACAGCCAGTATATCTACGGCAATTGAACCACCTACCAAAATCCGCAAATACAACAGTTGTTGGGAGAAATTGTTCAGTTGGCTCGGGTATGACGATACCACAAAAAGCATGTATTGTACTTTGTGTACAAACGCAAACAAATGTAATGGGATGACTAAAAGTGCACACTTCACAAACTTTCAACAGTCAACTCTCGGTCGACATGCTTCTTTATGCGACTGCGATTGTTATGCTCTCACCGTATGTATGCCTGATTAAAGTTATCAACACCATGTTATAAAATAGTGCTTGAATTTGAAATAAATTACTACTAAAACCTGGGACTTACTCCTTTAGTTTTGGGACTCATAGATTTTTGGCCCAGCGAGTCCTAGGACTCGTACAAGTGAAATTGTAAAAAAATCACTGATCAATGAACTGAATCCCACTTTGAAGCATTCTTGCATTTGGGGCTATTCCATTGCGTTTATTGTCTTCTTTTATCTATTTAAAAATAAACAGTTTTTATTATACAATGAACTGATTCCCACTATTAAGCATTCTTGCATTTGGGGCTATTCTATTTAAATATACCTCGGAACCAAAGACCGCAATTTAATAAACATCTATGGGTGAACCCTCTTTTATGAAATTTGGTTCTTCAAAATCAATTTTGCATCTATGGGTGGGTGTTCAATTTCAGAAGTGCCTTCCTGGGGTCCCGTATGTTTTAATGGAATAGCCCTTGGTTTAAATATATTCCTTGATCTAATTCAATATGGCAGACAGAAGTTACATTATTAAATGTGAATATCAAAGTACACATATTTGAGCCTCTATTCAAGGTATACACATTGCTATTTTTATTTTCTTAACAAAGTACACTTATCAATTGAAAATAGCGTTTAATATGAAAGTAAAAATGTTGATTTTGATTATCCGTATGACCCATAGACAAAAGAAGGCATAGCTAAAAATCGAATGATGGAACTATCACTAAGAAAATTAAAAACGGTCGTTACTTTTTATTGGAAAACAGTTAAGAGTTAAAACCTAAACCTAAATACTGTTTTCGCCAAAAAAAAAGAAGAGATTGTACAAAAACACGAATACTATTTCAGGAAAAGCGTGGCTGTGAAGGACACAACTCGATGGGTACTGCTCAGCAGAAACAAGATGGTGGCAATGATGAAGGCAGCAGTGATGAGGAGAAAATGGTGATTTGTGAGACTGAAAAATCTCAGGAAAATGGTAAATATCTTACCTTACGTTACTCAAACCATTACTGACTAGATGCAG
>JAWPHD010017220.1:0-45778 GCA_037043455.1 Cyrtodaria siliqua | reverse complement strand
ATAGTCTGTACAAAGTTAGTGTATTAAAACCTTTAAAGGATCAACACTGCTAAAATGCATTCAACTGGAACACGACGATGATATGTACATCTAGGCTTGGTACCCTTCATCCCCGCCAAGATTCGTTTAAATCCGGCCAGGGGATCCGGAGAACTAGTAGGGACAAAGTTTGTACATTAAAGACTTTAAAAGGGTCATAACTCCGCCAAACATCTTAACACGGTGATGACATGCACAACTAGACCTGTTAATGATCATCCCTAAATAGTTTCGTTGAAATCCGGCCAAATGAAGGTCCAATCGTCTTCACGAGGCAAAATACAGCATCTTTGAACTAATTCAAGGGCCATAACTCAGGTGTTACTAATCTAATTTTGTTGGTTTTCAAAGTGTTCAAGATTTCATTGATATCAACAATCTGGTAAAGTTTGAAAAAGATCGGATGGAAAATGAAGGCCCTATCACGTTAACGAGGCAAAATATAGCAATTTTATCTAATTCAATTTCATAACTTCGGGTTTACTGGTCCGAACTAGCTGGTTTTCGAACTCGTCCAAGCTTTCATTGATATCATCAATCTGGTAAAGCTTGAAAAAGATCGAATGAAAACTGAAGGCCCTATCGTGTTAACGACGCAAAAGTTAACGGACGACGGACGGACGACGGACAACTCGCCATCCCAAAAAAACAATAGCCTGGAAATCCACAAAGAATGTACTCAATGAATTGGCAAGAAGGGAACAAACTATTGAGGGCACGACAAGACAGGATTGCAGACAAACATCAAACGGAAAGGTCTTACGTAGCCATGTACCATTCGATTAACAGCAGCATATTGTACATACAATATAGAGCGGAAATTCCCGTGTTGCGTTTCTTTTGCGTTTCAGTGGAAGTCACGTTTGGCTAGAAAAAAGGCCGTTATCCATGTGATGTATCACGATAAAAACCATCACGGGTCGTTCCGACTCAATCAAAACCTGAAGCATGACGCCAAAACTATAAAACGTAGAACGAAAACAAAACTATCAGACTAAGGTCCGTACAATTGCGTGTAAACTGGGCTATGTTGAACTTGTGAATATTATTTATATTAACTTTTATTGAAAAAGTGTCGCCGCCGAACGCCATTTCCTGTGAAACGTATTCAACAAAATGTCGCGTGATTCCCTACACTGTGTTTTAGACTTACTATACTTGTTTTCCATTATATACTCAGCAGTGTCCATCGGCATCATTGTATCGCCTGCTATTATATCGTCTGCTAACGCTGTCTTGCGTGCAATATTGTGATCATAATCCAATAATCTGCTTGACAGGGAACCGAGCACTCTGTCTGCCATTTTTAACCGTCGCTGTTGTCGTTGGATGCACGTAACAATGCACGTTATGACTGGTTCGTGTTCGATTAAAAAAAACCTGTACAATTTAATGCTACATATATACTGAAACGCAAAAGAAACGCAACTCGGGTATTTCCGCTATATATTGTATGTACACTATGCTGCTGTTAATCGAATGGTACATGGCTAGTAAGACCTTTCCCTTCGGAAAAAAATACTGAAACGACACATAATACAGCAAATAGTATTCCTTCAAAGTTTCATTATTGACAGAGTACGCGTTTGGCTCAAGCATCTGAGCAATCTTAGGATGCAAAATTTTGCAAACTTTTTACGTTAAATACAGTACTGAACTGGCCCAGTTTTCAAAGAGGAACTTCAACATTTATGATTTTTTTGTTACAAGGTGTAGTAGGACTAAAACATCTACAATATCACAATTTTGTCCTTTCTCTAATTAACTGCAACATTTTTTTAACAAAACATCTTGGAATTTCTTTGGAATATTATTTGGAATTAAGCGTGCGGTATATACAATATATAGCGGAAATTCCCGAGTTGAGTTTCTTTTGCGTGTCAGTATATGTAAGGTAGTATAGATTTAATATGGATTTTCAGCCCTCAATATGGATTGTTTAGCCGTCCAGATGGATCTTTGGCCCACCGCCTCGTGTGACTACCGAAGCAAGGTCTGTATTACACGAAAAACAGGCCAATTTTGATTCGACATTCTTTACCGCGGTAATTACATGTTTTGCACTTTTTACGACTATAAGAACCTTGTGGCCGTTTTAAATTGATTCAAATTATATGTAATGACTGTTTGTGTCACAAGATGGCCATGAGTGACTGGGACTAACTCAGGAAAGAATCAATGTCATTGACTGCATTTACATGTGTTTAATGCAACTTTTAAAATATGTTAAACATATACAATTATTAAAGAGAAAAACAAGCGAATACACAGACGGAAGATGAAAAAAGAATGTTGACCACATCTATTGTCTATAGATAAATTTAAATGCTGATGATGTTTCTTATATTCAGTTAAATTAACAGTGTGATATTAAGTAACATGATGATACTAATACGTTGATGCTCGAATACAGTGTTAGACCCCAGTTAGCGTTGACGGTGAACCTTCAACAAAATTAGATATAAAAAGAAAAAGTAGCATTCAACGACAGTCAACCACAAACACACACAGAAACAAAGAACATATTTAAAGATGAATAAAAAACCAAATAAGACATCACAAATACAAAAGGGTTGACAATAGGGATACGGTCAGTGGCAAAAAAGGCCGCTGGGGGTTTAAACCAGATTCTATGGTGCACCTTACCTCACACTTACCCTACTGTCGTCCCAATAAAATGGGACAGTGTAAATAAAGAAATCCCCGCCATGAACTATTCTCTAACCGACAAGACAGCATTAATGGGTAATATAAGTAAAACACAAAGATGCTCGTGTATATATAAATACAAAAGAAAACAACAATAGCCTAGAAAGCCACAAAGACGGTACTCAGTGGCAGAAGCCAGAGCAACGAGAGAAAAAAACTTTGAGGGCACGACAAGACAAGATTATATAAGGCTATGATTTGATAGATCTCCAGTGAGGTTTCTGGTGGATCAAACACATGTCCCGGGGATCGTCGCCTCCACAAAATCCTACAAAAATGTACAGGTACAAGTACGGGGACCGTCTCCACCGCTCATAATGTTATACACCTCGTTTCGGAGGGCTTAGCTCCACACCTGGGGACTTAGGCTGTAACAATTCAATCCAATTCAAAAATGTTTATTCCAAGACTTACATATGTAAACAGCAATGGATATACATATAGAAATACTTCAGATTTAACGATACATAAATAAAGACGCCGTTAAATTAATCAAACAATCGTATACAATCATCGTTTCACATTACAAAAATTGTTAAACATACATTTGAACCATTCTCATTTAGTAATGTTATCATGTAGCTGATCTTACAATATAATTCATATGTATCAATGTTATCATGTAGCTGATCTTATAATATTATTCATATGAATCAATGTTATCATGTAGCTGATCTTATAATATTATTCATATGTATCAATGTTATCATGTAGCTGATCTTATAATATTATTCATATGTATCAATGTTATCATGTAGCTGATCTTATAATATTATTCATTTGTATCAATGTTATCATGTAGCTGATCTTATAATATTATTCATATGTATCAATGTTATCATGTAGCTGATCTTATAATATTATTCATATGTATCAATGTTATCATGTAGCTGATCTTATAATATTATTCATATGTATCAATGTTATCATGTAGCTGATTTTATAATATTATTCATACGTATCAATGTTATCATGTAGCTTATCTTATAATATTATTCATACGTTTCAATGTTATCATGTAGCTGATCTTATAATATTATTCATACGTATCAATGTTATCATGTAGCTGATCTTATAATATTATTCATACGTATCAATGCTATCATGTAGCTGATCTTATAATATTATTCATATGTATCAATGTTATCATGTAGCTAATCGTATAATATTATTCATATGTATCAATGTTATCATGTAGCTGATCTTATAATATTATTCATATGTATCAATGTTATCATGTAGCTAATCTTATAATATTATTCATATGTATCAATGTTATCATGTAGCTAATCGTATAATATTATTCATATGTATCAATGTTATCATGTAGCTGATCTTATAATATTATTCATATGTATCAATGTTATCATGTAGCTAATCGTATAATATTATTCATATGTATCAATGTTATCATGTAGCTAATCGTATAATATTATTCATATGTATCAATGTTATCATGTAGCTGATCTTATAATATTATTCATATGTATCAATGTTATCATGTAGCTGATCTTATAATATTATTCATATGTATCAATGTTATCATGTAGCTGATTTTATAATATTATTCATACGTATCAATGTTATCATGTAGCTTATCTTATAATATTATTCATACGTATCAATGTTATCATGTAGCTGATCTTATAATATTATTCATACGTATCAATGTTATCATGTAGCTGATCTTATAATATTATTCATACGTATCAATGCTATCATGTAGCTGATCTTATAATATTATTCATACGTATCAATGTTATCATGTAGCTAATCTTATAATATTATTCATACGTATCAATGCTATCATGTAGCTGATCTTATAATATTATTCATACGTATCAATGTTATCATGTAGCTAATCGTATAATATTATTCATATGTATCAATGTTATCATGTAGCTGATCTTATAATATTATTCATATGTATTAATGTTATCATGTAGCTAATCTTATACTATTATTCATATGTATCAATGTTATCATGTAGCTAATCGTATACTATTATTCATATGTATCAATGTTATCATGTAGCTGATCTTATAATATTATTCATATGTATCAATGTTATCATGTAGCTAATCTTATAATATTATTATATGTATCAATGTTATCATGTAGCTAATCGTATAATAGGATTCATATGTATCAATGTTATCATGTAGCTGATCTTATAATATTATTCATATGTATCAATGTTATCATGTAGCTAATCTTATAATATTATTCATATGTATCAGGATATAGACAGGTATTACCTCTCAACGTTAACAAATGCATCTAATAATGTCATCATATAATTTAACATCTGATTCGACATTTAATCGTACATTATATTAAATCTAGAATAGTTTATATCTACCACATAGTTAATGTACTATGTCATATGTATCTGCTTGCTCAAATGTAATCGTTAAGTACAATATATTGCACCGGAAGTAAAACAACATCACAATAAAGATGGCCGCCTCCATGAATACAGTTTTGTAAAAAAAAATGAAAACATAAAAGGTTTTTACATACCTCAATATCCTGTGTAATAATGCATACCCCACCAACTTATTTGACTCTTGACAACAATAATTGTATACGAACTCCCCGCCCAAACTGATTATCATACATGTTCTCCACGAGCTGACCATTGGGTACATACTAATTTAAAC
This sequence comes from Cyrtodaria siliqua, assembly GCA_037043455.1. NCBI lineage: Eukaryota > Metazoa > Mollusca > Bivalvia > Adapedonta > Hiatellidae > Cyrtodaria > Cyrtodaria siliqua. Next base: position 40,367 of record JAWPHD010017220.1, on the reverse strand, counting down.
ACCTTTACATAATTCTGACACTTTCGAAAGATGAAAAATATCCTAAATATACCTTTTGTATGCATTAATGTGCATATAGAGGATCTTACATGAATTTATTAAAAGAGTTGTCAAAATGATATAATGCGAGACTCTTGCCGAGCATTATATCCTTTTTGCTAACGAGTTTAATAAATTCAATAATGAATGAGAAGGAATGTTAGAATCTATTTATCACATAACTCACATATCGACTTTTATTGCATTTTGCCTGTCGTTTGAACAATCGAAACCGACATAAACCGTGGGAATTGGATCATAGTCACTATCGATTTTTTTTGACAGCGCATACTAGGCTAATTTGCATACTTATATAACTAGTGGTATATCGAAACTATAGAAAGGTGTTATTCCACTCCCACACCATAAGTTATGTGATAAATGAATTTTGCAACCCTCAGCCGTTTCGTCTTAACATGCTTAAGGTTCGGGATATGCCTTTGAATTGGTTCAAACTTCATATTATTTCACATCGGAAAATGTTAATAAATGACGATATACTGAATAAAAAATACTTGAACATTTTCAAAATACAACTGGCTTATTATACTGGTACGAAAAAGCAACTGTAGCAGTTGTATATATATGGTGCTATATAGATTTGTGTGACCGCAATTTTCCTAAAAGTACCCATTTCCGTACATTACACCCAACTGTTTAAAAAGTGAATAATATGAATAAAATTAGTATGAAATGCAAACAACATACATCAGTGTACACGGTGCCATTGTTTTCTTTCTGTGCTTTGGATTTGCTTGCCAATGAAAATGTTCTAAAATGTTTGCCTTCACCATGCAAGGATGACGCCATGTGCAATAAAAATACCTTCTGTGTTTACAGATAATTGTAATTTGTAATAACAATGATCATAACTTTTATATTCCTCTGTTCAGATTACTCTATCGCTTGTCATTGTAAGGAAATTCATCGTTTGAAAAATTATTTCCGGATTTGTTTTGCTTTGAACGGATATTGACATCATTAAGAATTAATCCGCATTTTCGAATTTGTATACACCGTCATATTTGAAGACAATTCGAAAGCGATTATCATCACTGTGTTTATTAGTAGGTGGGAAATAAGAAATATTGATGTTCACATCGAGCAAAATTAAAATAGCTACCGTTGCCATTACGGATTATTTATGCGAAACTACTTCCGGCCAAGTGAAGCTGGCCATTGTTCGTGATTGTCAACGCTGTTCAGGAAATGATTTTTCGCTGATTATATTGGTTTTTAGCGTGGTAAGTATTCAGGGTTGTCAGAAATGAAATTATTGAAGCTACGAACAATAGATCGTCGTCCGATCTTTGTTATTATTTCGGCAATCTATGATTAAAACGGTGATTTTTTTGACCGTAAGCTTTTCTTGTAAACATGAAAAATAGAAAAATATATTTTTAAAAACACGTTTGTATTTTATGGTAATAATATAACGTGAATATATTCAAACAAAATATGCATGGGTGAGTAAATTTTTAAAAAAAAAATCTTGTTACATTTTTAGATTTGTAAACAAATGTATGCTATTGTATGGTGTCCATGTTCAGTCAGAAACAACCTGGTGGTATCGTGTTGCCTTGAAAAAGAACAAAAATCCCAATTTTAATTCAAAAAGTATTAGGGTTTGGTAATTTGTTGAAAATTGATACTATTGGTGTTTGTTTTCATATTGTTTTGTCAAAATGGTTAAACACGTTAAATGTAAACCTCCGGCAACGAGGCGGTTTGGTATGGCCAGTGGCATGCATTCTAAGAAAAGAAGACGTGCAAAGAGATTAAAAGTAAATTATTCATGCTCTTTGTCTGAAAACCGATTGAAAATATCCAAACGTAAAGTTAGATCTTACAAAAGATTGCCAAGGCAAGACAATGCATTGGATTGCAATCTGTATCGATGTCAGCATACAGGTGAAAGTCTCAAGTTTGTTATAAGGAAATTATGTTCAGTAAATGTGAATGGCTATAGAATGATTAATATTGACAGACTACAAGATCATTTTGATTTCATGATGAAGCACATGGTGCTATGTGTTCCAGCACGAGATTGGATTTGTTGGATAAATCACCTGTGAAGATTGTGTCAGAAGTTCGAACACAGGGTCTAGCTTCAACTCTTCTTGTACGATGTGTTGAGTGTAAATCAGATTTCAAATTTGAAACAAGTGCAAAATTGAAGGGAGACCACAACAGTCGCTACGATATAAATGTTCGAGCAGTTTGGGATTCAATTGTGACTGGTAATGGTGCTGCGCATTTGAATGAGACGATGGCGACAATGGATTCGCCAGGATTGTCGAAACATGCTTTCAGTAGCATTGAACAGGGGATTGGGAGTTGGTGGGAGAAGTACTCTTCCAGTGAATTATGGACTGCAGGTTGATTTCAGATACATTATTTACTTTTGTTTAATCTATTATTTGAAAGGTCCAGGACAGGATTTTAATATGATTTCATTGAATTTGTCCTGAAATAAACCAATGGTTCAAAAGTTGAAAATTATCACATAACGTTCTTTGTTAGCAGTGTCAAAGACTAATTTCATATTCGAGTGTATATGTACACATGTGTAATACAACCTGGAATGAGTTTGATGGGTTTCAACAGTTAAACATATAACACTACGCACATTGTATTAACGTCCTTCTTTCTTTATGACATTTAGGCGCTATAATGAGTCTGACGCCGTGGCGTTAATGTGAATTATGTTTACTGATTTTATTGCAAACGTTATGTGATAAAAAATACTATTCTACTTGTTCCCATACCATACAACATTTATGAAACTTCTTATGATTTATTTTTAATTTAACTCACCAAAAGAGTCGTTAGACTTAAAATTAGTCACAGCTTGTGTCATAAATCCTATATGAAATGGGTAATTATTTAACATTCTATATGTACATGTTAATTTTTCAAACTTTACAAGATTGTTGAATCAATGAAAGCTCAGATGAGTTCGAAAACCAGTAGATCGATACAGGCCCTGTTGTTTGAAAGTTTCTTTTCAATTCATTATGTCTTCGGTTAACGAATGTGGTACATTGGCGTCACATTAAATTCTTAACAGATTTTTCCTACGTATTTTGTGAATTTGGTCCATACCGAAAAATGGATATTTTTTTTCAAATCATATTATAAAATATTGGAAGTAAGTAACATGTGCAATTATCAAAAATAAGGATTTCACCGTCGTGCGTGGTATCACCAACCACTTATTAAAATTGGGATTTGAGTCATATGAAATACATTGTCATAATTATCAAAACATATTGACAATTAATTTGACTGAATTGCAAGAAGTATTTTGTTTGTTGCAATTACGATTTATGGAAGAGGACCCGTTGGACACCTAGGAAAAGCCCGACATTTGTAGTTAATTTTTGTGTTGCCTGCCTGGCAGGGAAGACACTTGGGAATCACTTTGTTAGTCCGTGCCAGGATTGTTTGGGAGGAAAATGGAATATATACCGCAATATATTCATTTAATCTAAAATTTGTAGATAAACATTTGCAATGAAACATAAAGAATAACATTTATTGATAGTAAATCAAAGTGAAGAGGTTAACACACTGCGTTGTATACCTACCTACTCACGTGTGAAATGATCATTTGAGCTATTGTGATCACTTTTTGTCCACTTAAGAAAAGTGTTCCACAAAATCGCCTTGGTAACGGTTTGGTACGTTTTTGCAAAATTCACATGATCAATCACTGATGCAGAGGCCAATGGATTTAGATTTTATTACATAGGTCAACGCCATAAAAAGCCAACAATTATGAAATATTATTTCAACAAGCGCATTTGAGATTTTAACAGTTGATTTTCCAAGTCAGCAACAACTGTTGCAGTATCAAGTTTAGTAAACTGAATTGCCCTGGGTAAAAGCTCCCCAAGGGTCCAAAGATTGGATTTAGACATTGTGCATAGGAGCAAAAAGCATTAACATTCCTATGAAACTAAAAAATGCAGAGGTTAAAAGCTTTTGCCACACATGTACCATGAACTTACGGTCCTCTATCAGCTTTTTCAAATGGTGATCCTGGGGTCCAACTTGCATAAACTTAAGATGATTGATTTAGGGACACACTTTTAGCTGACTGTTTAACATTTTTTGAAGTACAGGAATTTAGTTTTTTTTCAGGCAATGAATCGATTACAAATTATACATGTATACATAAATGTTAAAATAGGAGCCGAAGAAAGACGAATTGCGATTGAAAAGGGCGACTTTCATTAGGGCGTTCCAGCAATTGCAGTTATAGCAGATGGTGGATGGTCCAAAAGAAGCCACAAGCACTCTTACAATGCAATTGGTGAAGTCGGTATTATTATTGGCAAGGAAACTGGCAAAATCCTATACATGGGCATAAGAAATAAATATTGCTTCATTTGTTCCCGTCAGATACTTTGCATGAAAAACCAAACGAGCATGTTTGCTTTAAGAACTGGACGGAGAGCTCCCAAGCCATGGAGGCTGACATTATAGTTGAGGGTTTTCAAAAGGCTGAAACCATGCATGGTGTTAGGTACATGCAACTGGTGGGAGACGGGGATTCATCGGTTTTTGCTAAAATACGAGAAGAAGTGAAAGTGTGGGGATGTAAAGTAGAAAAAATAGAGTGTGCGAACCATGTTTGCAAGTGCTTGCGTTCCAACCTTGAAAAACTAGTTGAAAGCAATCCAAATTACAAAGGGCAAAATAAACTGTCAAAAGCAACAAGAGTCCGCATCGTGAGCGCGGTAAGATGTGCTGTGAGAGTGCATTACAAAGAAAATGACAAAAAAAAAAAAGGTTGCAATCAAATGGCAAAAGATATAAGAAATAGAATACACCACATATTTGGTAACCACCAGAACTGTACCGACTTCTGCAAAGGTAATAGTAAGAACATGGAAGGTAACGTCAGTCATGATATATGTATGGAAGACAGTTCAACCTCAAATGACCAGCCCACAGATCTATGCACAGATACATTAGCGTTGTGGTCAGAAGGGTCGTCTGTACAGGCCCAAGATAATTCCAGGTACAGCATCAACCTCTTGTACAGTGATCTGGACACCGCAATGCTCCAGGATGTGTCTGTTCTGATTAATCGGGTTGCAGCCAAAAGCCACAGACTTACAGAGAATACCACCACAAATACCACCACAAATTTAGCCGAGTGTTGGATGCATATGCAGACCAAATTTGATGGTGGTAAAGTGTACAACATATGCAACCTGGGATCCTGGAACACTCGCTGTGACGGTGGACTAATCGGAATGAATGTTGGGCCACAATGGGCACCACATGTTTGGCAAACTTGTACTTGATCACCACCAGGCCACAACTTCGTTAAGCTGTACAAAGACAGATAAAAACATCTTCAGGCTTGAAATGCTGACAAGAAAAAGCCTGAAGCAACCCAGCAGTGTTGGAAGAGAAAGATGGGATCGCTTAAAGAAAGCTCTACCAAAAAAGCGAAACAGTCGTATGGTCCAGAAGCTTTAGATCACGAGGCAGACATAACTGATGAAGAACTTTCCACAAAAAATGCTGAATACCTAAAAAAGCATATCGAACTTCCATTACAACAAATTAAAGCTATTGACGCTCTTACAGTATCACATTCTATCTCAATCTCAAGTTTGGCATGATGAACGAAGAAAAAGAATAACAGCATCAAATGTTGGACTTATAGTTAAAAGAAATCCTAACATTCCAGTGAAAGCAATAGTTAAAAATGTATTATACAGTAAATTCAAAAGCAATGAACATACTATGCATGGATTGCAACAAGAACGCATCACAGTACAAGAATATATTTTAAAGAAAGCAGAAGAGAGTGTCAACATTCAAGTTCAAAACAGTGGATTTATTATACATCCAGAAATTAAGTATTTAGCCGCTAGCCCAGATGGTATTGTTCTTGAAAATGGAGGTCTGCGGACTGATATAAATGAAAAATGTTTTAAAGAACAAAAACCTTAATTTAACTCAAGCAGCTAAAACTCAAAAGACATTCTGTTTGGAATTCGTACATGGACAGTTAGAGTTGAAAGACAATCCCAACTATTACATACAATATCAAGCTTTGGTTGAAATATGTCAGTTACCGTGGATTGATTTTATAATAAAATCAGTTAACCCATATCAAATTCATATTGAAAGAATTGTACAAAACAAAAATCTCACCCAAATATGGCTTCCCAAACTTGAGGCATTCTACTATTGAGTGTTATTACCAGAGTTATCATGTCCCAGAGAACCTGGTAAATGGTTAGGTTACTGAAAAGCAAATTGTAAAATAACATACGCTATTTATGCAAAATCGTAATTAAGTCCATATGTATACAGATATATAACTTGCTACAAGGGACATTCACGTCATCTTTTACTTGTTTGAGCTTTATAAATTATATCTTTATTATTTGTGCGAAATGTAAGGATCGTCTCAGTGAAATTATCATAAACAGTAATTACCGTTTCTTTAACAAGTAATACTTAATAATGAACTTAACCATGACGTCCAATTATTGTACTCTTCAGTTTGACTGTAGCCGAAGTACATGTAACTTCGCCAAAAAACAACAGATCGGATCAACTGATGACCTAAACACCCATCAACAGAAAGAAATTCAACAGTCAGCAAGGTACGATAAGAAATAATTGTTAATGTTACAATTGTAATACATGCTTTATTTCTCCATCTCCTTTCTGTTTTCTCATGTCCATGTTTGATATGGTGCTCAGTGAGTATTAAAGTACAAAGTCATTTTTCATAGAGGGTTGGTCTATTACCAGTTGATTGTCAAACCTACCTTCAGGCCCGCTGAGGTATTGCAAACAAGTATGTATAATGACATTAATGAAGATCAGAACAATTTTCCCACATTTCTTAATCACTTCGAATTTTTAGGGCACTTGTTGTACTCTGGTTACGGGTAGTATTATTAAAGTACAAACTCCGTAAATTCTGTAAACTAAAAAAACGTATATTATTCACTGGCAACCTGAACACACTTCTAGTAAATGACAAGCCAGTTCAAGTATCGAGACACATGCAGATGTATCTGAACAGAAAAAAAATCAACAGTCATCAGCTAAGTATGTAATATATTGTTTTATATCGTGCAGTTCTACTTTGTATATATTACTTGTCAGCGGTATGGTTACTCCTCACTTTGCATATGTACTCTGCTGTCCATGTTGTGTGAAATTAGGTTTCTGAATACACATTAACATCTAATTTTCCATTTAAAGTCAGAGTCTGGTATGAAACTTTAATGACACTCCTTTATCTGCCATGTTAAAAAGCATTTCTTTTCACGTTACATTTTACATTTTACTCATTGAAAAATGTTTAAAATATAAAATATACAAGCTACAATAATGTAGCTTTTAACTTAATATTTCCCTCTAAATCTATATGGCTCATTGAATGAATGAATGAATTGGGGTTTTACGTCACGTTAACACATCTTATTAGGGAATTAGGAAGTAAAAACGAAAAAAAATTGCCAACATACTATACAGCCAGATTCACAATAATATCTGCAGTTTATATTTATAGTTTCTATGCATTGCATGTTTTCACCATACTAAACATATTTATTGCTACATTTCTTTCCAAACTATATATCCATTTAGTAGCTGCATTTGGACATGAAACGCAATTCCCAATATTACCTTCAATTTTTAACAGACGTGCTTCAAGAGGGAGCGTGAAATTTGTTGGGCGACGAATACAGCATGAATGGAAAGAAAGTGATGATGCCCAAAGCACTCAGTGGTACGAGGGAACAGTTCTTTCAGTAATATCTGGAAGGGACGGATCTGACACAGCTGTACGTGAAGTGTTATACGATGGTGATGACGAGCCCTATGAGATTGAACACCTACCAAAAGACTATAAACAGTGTTCTCTGAAGTTTATTGATAAATAAGGTAGTTTTCACAAACACTAGTATATATCAATTCACACGACTGTTCTGTGACTGCACTTGCATTCATGTTGCCATGGTGTTGAGTGTTTAAAACCAGTTATTTCCATATCTCTATCAAAACTCTAAATATTACTGGGATAGTCATCTGTCCATGAAAAGTAATAGCTGTTCATAATGCTGCGGTGGTTGGCTGCACATGTTATTTACAAAGATAAATAGTTTGTGTGGCTTATAGGTGCTCAAGAAAACTGTAAGTATTAATATTGATGCAGTGGTAAGCTGCACATAAAGTTACACTGTTTTCAAATTTCATCCCACTGCAGTCATGGATGAAAGTCGTTAAAAGCCTCAACCGGTCACGAGCAGTGACGCCAAGTGTTATTTGAAATTTCGTATAAAAACTGTGGACTCTCTGCTGCGGTGTGGAGTTGTACCCACCTCAGCACACACAAAAACACAACTCACATACACACCTGTGTTTAGGTTCTATTTTTGGTGCCTGGTACAGTAAATATGCGTAACATTCTATGGGATTAACTATACAGTCACGGTTTAGCTGTATTTCAACTTAACACAACAGTATGTATAATTTTCGAACTTCAGTATTTTCAATATCTCAAATGAAAACAATAATAGAATTCATAATAAGAACTACATACGAAGTAGTATATAGAATTGTTTTTCGCCATGATATTAAATTAATTATTTGTAGTTTATACTACCTTTGCAAAAGTTTATTAAATGAATTGAATGCACTGTTATTCCAGCTTCCAAACGTATGTTCCTCAGTTTCTGCTTTCCTCACCTTCCAGCAACATTCACTGCAAATGGCATGCCGTGATATTGACATTCTTCAAGCCATTGTACACTTGTGTCTGTGATCGTCAGAAAGGGACATGTATTGTGGAAACATATTTTGTGCGTACGGAATACAGCATATACGTTTTTTGTGTCTCTGGCAGCTTCTGCAACGGCGTTACAGGAAGGTTTCTATAACTGCATGAGCAGACATCCTTTCGTCCATTAAAAAAGATATTAAAAGTACTTATCGAAGTTTTTGAAGGATACATATTTTGCCTGTGTTGAGCACATATAAAACTTTTTATTATTGTGAAGATTTATTATTCGGGAGCAGATATAGTCAGCTCATTGGGAATCAAAACAAAGCACTGCAGCTGTTGGTTTCACGTGCATATAATCTTGAAGCAGCTTCACAACCGACAGTTGTGTTGTGACCACTTTTTGTTTCTGTCAGATGTTCAGGTTCACCGTATTATCTCCCTTTATTTGGAAAACTTCAAGCATTTCACAACCGACTGTGCAACCTACAAGTATAATTGTTCCAATTGTGCATATTATTTTTCTATCATATTTATTTGGGTTATTTCAAAAAATCATTATGGTTAATTCAAATACACCCGCACTATATAGCCTAGTTTTAAATATCTCGTTAAATTGAACGATATATAATTGTAATTTTTGCAAAGTTAGGAGAATAAGCATTGCGCATTGCGCATTGCGCATTGCGCATTGTAATGTATGCAACGTTAGGAGAGTAAGCAACGCAATGCGAAAGATTTCAGATGTATGCGTTATTTTCACATTTTAGGGGTATTAGAATAGAAATAGAACATCGTTTACGGTGAATTATCTATAATATATCACGGTTTGTCGTTCATTTATAAACAATAATTTCACTCGCCCTTCGGGCTCGTGAAATTACTGTTTACAACTGGTTTACAATTGAACTCCAAACCGTGATATATTAAACGATAATTCACAGTAAACGATATTCTATTTCTTAAACATGAAAGCTGAAAGGCATTAACATTTGCATAGATTTATTGTCCTTGTTGACCACCATACTTTGACAGAATAAAAGTAGTTTCCACATGGTATTTGACAAACATTTTTTTTATTTCTTTCATCTCACAATTTCTGTACTGTTTAACTATTTCTGGGGATGTTTTGCCTACACTGTGTATTATAGGGCATTGTCATGTCATAAATGTAATTGATCGACCAAACAAATAAAAACATGCATTAGTATATGTCATGTACTAAATGCTGTTTTGAATATTAATAACAAATTTCCTATTAACAATTGTCTCTCCATTTTGTACGTATTTTAATTGCAATCATTTTGATATATAATATCTTGCCATTTTTTTCATGGTAGGTTTAGAATTAATTAGGAAAAAAATGACTCAAAAAGGCATATCCCGAACTCTAAGTAAAGCATTACAATGCCCGTGTATCCCGTAATATTGTGCAAACGATGATCGTGTCTCGAAAGAACAATATGTAAAATCATGGCGTGAACAAAGTGTCACTTAATTAGTACAACACGTGAACTGCACAGACAAAACACTCTACGCAATGTCATTGGCTCTACCGCCTAAGGCCAGCAGAGCTTATGGGATGGTGATTTGTACGTCGTCCGTTGTCCGTTGTCCGTCGTCCGTCGCCTTCGTCCGTCGTCCGTTAAATTTTATCTTGTGAACACTCTAGAGCCGTCATTATTAATCAGATCTTTACGAAACTTTGCCAGTGTCTTTAAATCAATAAAAGCTCGGAAAGTTTTGAAAACCAGTCAGATCGAATTAATTTCACCGGAGTTATGACCCTTGTTTTGCTGAAAAATGCCATATTATGCCTTGTGAACACTCTAGCACCTTCATTTATTATTTAATCTTTACCAAACTTGCAATGATTGTTAATATTAATTAAAGCTTGGATAAGTTCGAAAACCAGCTAAATTGTATCAGTAATACTAGAGTTAGGCCTTTTTTTCTGAAAATAAAATGCCATTTTCTGCCTTTTGAACATTCTAGCACCTTCATTTATTATTTGATCTTTACAAACTTGCACAGATTGCTAATGTCAATAAAAGATCGAATAAATTTGAAAACCAGCCAAATCGGATCAGTAACACCGGAGTTATGGCCCCTGTATTTTTCCTGGAAAATGTCATTTTCTGCCTTGTGAACACTCTAGCACCATCAATTATTATTTGATCTTTACCAAACTTGCGGACCTACGATGCCATTGCGTTCGGACGCTGTGGTTTCTATAGGACCCTATATATCATTTTGCATAGATTGTTACTATCAGTAAAGTCGCGGACAAAATCGAAAACAAGCTAAATTGGGCCAGTAACACTACGGTTATTTATACAGTAGTTATATATCCATAATATCGCGGACGAGTTCAAAGAAGCATCCAGATTCGTTTGCTGAAAGCGGAGGTACCTGGGTGCCGTTTCACGAAGCGTCGTAAACTTACGTTCAATATTAACGTAAGTTTTTCACTTACGTAAAAGTTAAGAATTTCTTACGTGCGTTTCTCGAACGTCATCGTAAGTATTTGCGTACGCCTACGATAAAAAAAATCGTAAGTTTTTCGTAGGATACTCTTTAATACAGAAGATAAGCATTTCATCGTAGCAACGACGACATCCTGTCGTTAATTGAAGAGCACCTGTCCAACAAAACTGAGCTTATTAACTTCAAATCTATACTTTGTAATTGGAAATCTATAATTCTATGACGCTGCAATATGACATTAATGACGTCAAGAAAAAGACGTATCTTGACGATTAATGACGTCAAGAAAAAGACGTATCTTGACGTCTGCGCTGGCTGATCCTGGACGACACTTTACGCAGATGCTTTAAGTAACTTTTATGCTTGATGCGGCTCAATTATTATATTGGTTATTATATTATTATATAACATTCATAATAATACATACACGTTTAAATTATCATGTGGTAAAGATCCCACAAAATGGACAAAATTTGACAGTGCATGTAATATACTAAGTACATTCAACGTATTCTGACATGTGGGAGTTTGTGCAACTAATTCCACGACAGGCTCCACATCCAAACGAACATTCCAGACCGTGTTTCCGACATGAGCATCGTTTACTGTCACAGTTAGCTTTGCAATTACATCGAACAACGTTCAGCAGTTTTGCTGGTGCTACAGGCAAGTTAGTTTTTATGGGACTGTACACCTCATTTTTCAACTGCCAACCCCACTCTTCAGGTTGCAGGTTTGTATTGCCAATCCATGTTTGAGATTGAATATACACTCGAAGGCTATGGAAAGCTGTTGCAGCAGATGTCGGTGGTAGTGTATGAACTTGAACGCACGATGTGTTCGTCATAACCTTCGCAGTGAACTTTTGGAATCTTATTACGTCAAGATTTTGATCCGTACTTTCATCCAGAAGCAATATCAGAGCTAATTCTCCATTGCGCACTACTTCTTGTTTCGATTCACTTTTCATGAAGAGTGTCCCCACCTCTTGTAGTTGCGGACTCGTACAAAGCATTTTCAGTGCAGAGGTTTTGCCGATTCCATGGATTCGCGAGGTAGTGTCGCACCCCGTGAGTGCGTGTAGAAATGGGAGCAGATCACAAACAGGCCTTGTTAGTATTGACTGTGTTTTTTTAATGTCCCAAACCTTGTTTGGTTTTAATTTTGTCTGCTTCGTATCAGACCTAAGGAAAATCTTTATTGAATCCTTCGCATGATAACACAGAAGGACCAGCAGATCCGTGTCTTCTCCGATCACAAACGTCGTAGTGGTTTCAGCATGCTCTAGGGCTGTATCGACTATTAGTACATCTGCATCGCTTTCAGCATGCCTAACGTTTATCCCTCTTTCTTCAAGGTAAGTCCCCAACAAGTATATAAAGTTTTGTTTGTTTTCAACGTTTTTCAGGAAAGAATCTTTGCTTGATCGAAAGGGTGTGTCGTTTGTAAATCTCACTGGTGTGCCTACTATTCCCATATTTCGGCGAACGTGGGTGATATCCTTGGTGGATGGTCCATTGGAGTAGCCATCACACACTACTGTTGTGCTCGAATACTTCTGGGCCAAGTACTGATAATATTGTTCACATATGGTTCTAAATGTGCCATTTTTCTGCCACGGAATCTTCTGTAACAATGACCCCCCATCAATCACATAGGACACCGACTCTGCTTGCATTTCTGGATCAGGGCCGCAATCTCCAAGATTCCACATTGCATCGGCTAGTTGAGATTTCTGTGCAGCTCTAGGCAAACCCGTATTTTCGAATAATGAAGATGGGTTGGTGCTCAACTCATACTTGAATATGGTCGAAATATCTTCATCACACCTATCGGCCACTGTAATTAAACGTTGAAAAAGTAGTTGAGGATCAATGCTAACTGTTTCATCGTTTATCTTGATAGAGTTATTGTCACTTAGTGGTACTGCTTGATCTTTCCTTTTGTGTACGTATTCATCTACGGGTTGACCAACCATGTTATGAATAATGTTCTTCCCTATGTCAAAAGTCGAATCAACATTGACTCGTTTATCCGCTGTAACACCAGTTTCGATGTTTCGTAAAGATGTATCTGCTTCTTCAAATGGAGATCGGGCTTGCAAGAACTGAACCACTTGTTTCGCATCATAGCTATCCCTATTACGGCGTGAAAATGAAGCATCTTGGTGTTGCTCGCTGGTAGCATAACTCGTGTCACTGAAATCTTGCATGGCGTGATTCATTTCGGCACATGCTGGCATGGATAACAGCCACAAAGTTCGTTGAGCCTCAGACATGCCTCTTCCTCTCGTAAGTCCCCCAGATGTTTTCAATGATCGCATCAATATCTGTTCAATAATAAGATCGGTAGAAAGTCCTCCCCAGTACCTATCGGTTCTTCTCACAGTGTGGTTTCCTTGTAAGAACTGTCGGTGCACATGCGGATGCTCATTTTCCAATCTCGTCATATTCCGAAGGTAGACGTAGGCAGATTTCAGATAAAGATGGTGTCCGGATGCAGCAAAATACGGTAACATCTTTCTAAGAGCGTTTAGATGTCCACTCCAATCACCAGTTCTCTCTGCTCGTATGAATTGCTGCAGTACTGCAATCATTTCCATGTACTGAAACCATAATGCTGCTGTTCTGTGTTTTTGTAGTCTTTCTTTAAGTTCGACGATTTTTTGCGACACCACTGTCAAACTTTCATTTTGACACACTTCATGTCTGGAAATAATGTTCTTTTCAAGTTTGTCATACGTCTCTGATAAGTTGGTCATTACATCCAAATGAGATTCAGAGCTGCTGGTGCATTCCTGTCGAGCTTCTCCTTTTGAAAGAAAATATTCAATGCATGTCTCGCCAGGGTGTTCGGCATCACTTGCCTCATCTAACAGGTGAACTACTGTGGTGCTGCATCCAGTGTCGTGTCCAGTTATGTCATCTACCTGACATGAATCACACGTGGATATTCCATCATCAGGTATGTATTCTCCGTCGACACTGCTTCTGCCAATGTAATGACTGTTGGACTGTAACAGAGTTGGGTATATCTTGGACAGCAAAATTGCGTGTAGAGCCGTATCAACAAGAAAATGCCCTCTAATCGCGCGTGATACAGCTTTCCCAGACATCATATGTATCACTGCATTTGGGGCATATATTGTCTGAAGCACGTCCTGCAATCCGGAACCCAACATGATAAAGTCCACAGAGCCAAGGAAACTCATTTCAGTGTGAAAGGCTCCCAATCTGAGGACGATACTTTTCAGTGGACTCGACCCATCAGACATAGTGACAATTTGTGTAGCTTTCTGGAATAACGGCTGATCAAAGGTCAGGACTGGTGTAACTCCATACCTGCTAGATTGCTCGCATACGAAGTGCAGGGTAGAATTGATGCACGACATATCACTGGGACTCATATCTATCATCGGTAAAAACGTAACGGATGATTTGCCTGGGTACAGATCCGATTCCTGCTTGCTGTACATCTGCATAAATCCAGACCAGCTTGGCCGTGTTTCTTTCAAAGGCCAAATTATCTTAGAGAATAAATCAAACTGACCATTTTCAAAGTCCTCTGTGGTTGAATCATTGCTTTTCCCAAGGTCAAGGAAATGTATTTTCTCTGTTACTCGATTGTCAGGGTGTTTGAAATATTTGATTGTTATTTTTCCAATATCTGACAACTCACTCAGTTGAATGTTTGCCCTAGGGATCGGTAGGCTTACGTTAGGCCGGGTGATGTACAAGCTATAATTCCCATCCCATGGAATGTTCCGTGCCCATCAAGCGTACGAACGTTATGGTCCGCATTGTCTGCTACAAACTGTAGGAATTTTCCAGGGAAATAAGATGGGATAGTTGTGTTGAGTGTTGCTGCAGCATTTAACTCGAATCGTTGAACCTCATAATACGATGCACTAAACCCCATACTATTAAGCAAATCCACCAAGTACCTAGAACCAAAGTGGTGATATAACTGAACACCAAGGCCTATCTGTAAAGGTGCCAGTACGCTCTTTGGTCTGCATGCCTGGACTATTGCTTGACCAATTGATGCTAACTTAACACTGTTATCATTCCCACACAATAATACTGTCAGCAATGTCTGTAAACTTTCAGGGATGAACTCCTTGTTTTCTTTTGTAGACGAAACAGTAGAAAATGATGGGTAGAATTTCTTGCTGGTCTCTGCTTGAATTGAATTGATGTCAGCCTTGATCAGCTTCGCTGCTGCAGTTATAATTGTTTTCCTTTTTTCGCTTTCAGAAAGCCCTTGTGTATCGTTTGAAAAGTTATGAATAATTTCTGATGCTTTTCGTTTCATTGTGACCTTAGCTTCAGTATTGCCGAAAGTGGTTATTGATATAGAATCTCCAAAATGGTCAATTAACCTGTTTTTCATATGTTTGTATGAGATAAGCACGGTCGCCACAAGTATCTTCCATCAAATGAATCAGTCCAGACATTGTTAATACACACCCCTCATTTTCTTCTATATAACTCACAACATCTTTAAATGCTTCAGTGGTATCTGGTGCTTCAGGTCTTCCTGGGCTTTTTGTTGGCTTTTTACAAGGACTGGTATCTGTTTCAAACTCCTTAGGAAGCTGACGCTTTGTCCTGAAGTTGACACTGCATGTTTGATGGTATAATGCATCAGCCGCTGGAAGATCAATTATGCTAGCGATCCTACCCGAGACGTCATGGGCCCACTGGTCATTCCTTTCTGAACATACACGCTCAATGGACTTCTTAAAAGGAAGTATTCTAACTGGCAAAACATCATAGCCCCGTTTTCTATGGTTAACCTTAGCATCCTGTGAACAAAATATGCATTTATTTGTAAAGTCAAATACGCCCGATGACCTTGTGGAACATTTAGTAGTACTATCATTATTGTTAATATTAGAATTGCTAGTAGTGTTTCGTTTATGGATATAGTCTCTTCTGCAGTCCACGTGAACTTCCTGTCCAGGAATAAAGTGTATGTTTGATTGCCGCTCAACACTGGCTTTATTAATTGATTTGCTGCCTTTATCCCGTAGCTTCACTGAGGGAAGATCATTGAGAGGTGTCTTGCAGAATACACAGTCATCCATCTAAAATGAATAATCACGTCCAATTGTAAGATTTTAATTTGGGTAATTTCTAGAATAGTGATGATTATGTGTAGCAACAACATTCACAGATTGACTGATACTTCTAGAAACTTGAAATCCACCGGAGGCGGAAAGTGTCATGCCGGACACCAGTACATCACAGACAGACGCAGACAATGTATGTTTATTTCTCGAAAACGTTTTCTGTTCTGTGTTGTCACAGCTGACAAGGCTGAAATTGACTGAGACAGTTTCGACCATCTACATTCTTAATTTTGTATAGAACATGAGTTCATTCTTCAGTTACTTGCATGGGTTATAAGTATTTATTCTATACCAGTATGTATCGTGATGCATTGGTCTATAAAATATTATCAAAAATATATTAGTGGGATTGTTGTTTGCCCAACAATACATTATGTGCAATATTCGGTTAGATAGGTACATGTCACGTACGATATTATAGTTCTATAGTGCTGCTGGTATCCCATGAGATGTATGGTTCATCGTTGGTTGTGTAGAATACACTAATACATTGGGTCTATATTCAGCAACTGAAATACAACAAAAATTCAATGACCAAGGTCCTCAAGATAATTTTACAATAATATTATAATTTAATAACATGTATCATTATTATACTACTATTATTGTATTGTGCTGCAACGGTCTGTTTTGCAAAATTGTTAATTAATATAAGATTGGTACATGACACGTACGATGAGATACTGTTGCTGGTGTCCCATGGTATGTATGGTTGGTTGTGTAGAGGACTAGTACACTGCCATCTTACTCATCAACTGAAATAGAACAATAATTATGTTCAATTACCCAGGCCCTTAAGATGATTTTACCATTATAATATAATGTTAATAACATGTATCATTATTATATCATTGTGTGCAAGTATTGCATTGTGCTGCTTTGGTCTATAAGGATTGTAGTAAAAATAATGGTGTGAGAGCACGTGTGTCATTAATGTGTCATTGTAAAAAACAAAATCCCAAAAACATGAGTATGTCAACTGGTTTCGTTTAATAAATCATCTGGGCAATATATATAATAAAACTGTGAACTGTCCATGACAACGTCAATATGGCGTCAACATTTTTTTTTTAATATAACTGCTACTCTGTCTGGCTCATGTCTATTTGTATTGTTAATGTGCCATATATTGAAATCTCATAAAATTAGCAAAATCATGACACATACCGTATGACAATTATGCATTTCTGTTGGTGACAAGGAGATGTATGGTTGGTTATGTGGAGTACATCTGCGCAATATTCAGCAACTGCCTGCAATATAAGAACGACTGCATTTAATTATATAGATCTAGATGATGTTACAGTAATATTATGATGTTAATAACACACATAAACATTCAATAATATTAAAAGCAATCAAGATGTATTCTAAACATAGTGTTTCTTGTCAAAACTTGTGAATTCAGTCATTTAACAAGCTTCTGTTTTGGTAGTCGGTTAAAACGTTATTGAGAATTATGGCAAAAATGGCCTTACGTACTTAGAAAAAATGAACGAATAGAGCCTTCTCGAAACACGTTTCTTTTTTAAATAAGTGTTATTTTGCTTATTAGCTATATTTTGAACATTGCTATTTGTTTACAACATTGTTTAACTCTCGCAGACGCCTTAATAGCTCAAAATATGCATGTTTATACGATATTCAACCTTACCTCAAATTTCGCCATGAAACAACGTGACATCAACAATTGTGCAGACGTACAAGACGTAAAAACAATCAAACTTCACGGAATTCGTGTAAAATAAACATAATCGTTACTTACCTCGAATATTTGATCGAATATTTGATCGATAATGGCACTTTCAAACAGTTGTTATTGAGTTATAACTGGACGCAGCCATTAAATTTTGACGTAATTGATGACGTCATGTACCCTTCGTATGAAGAGTACTCACTATGGTGAGCTATACCGTCCATAATCTTGAAATTATAAAATCGGATTTTTTCATTTTTTGAAGTGTCAATATTTTTGTTTTGCCAAGGAACACAGTCTGCAAGTTTGGTTTGGTAGATACTAATACAATGTACTTTCGTTCAGTATAAATACTGTTTTTGTTGCAATTTGTCCGAGTGAATATTTTCCTTTATTAGCCTATCACTGGGTTTTGGTATCGTGTTTGCTTTAATTGGAGTGTACATTGTTTTAGATTAACAGTTTACTCAAATGAAAACATGTATTAGCCAAGATCAGGTATAATGCATAACCAGCAGTGTGTGAACGCTTTTTACTTCTTCAGAATGTTTGATGCAACTAGTTATGTGTATTTCTATCCTATTAATATATGCCGTCGTTGTACGTTACAGTAATAATCGCCATCTTCATATATGTTACTTAGTATACCCTTGTTATTATATCGTTAAAATAAAGTATATTTATATCACAAAACAAAACCAGACTAGCGTTATAATTAAATCCCTACGAATAAATGTCCTAGTTCAGTTCGTATGCACAAACAATCCAGACGCTAGTGTATCTATATACAGTTAGGGTGTCCTAATGGTTAAAAGGCTGAGGGACTATAATCCTTTAGAACCAGACTCACGCAAACACGCATGGCAGACCTATTTGAATTGACACCCATCCCCTCCAGTAGTAATACTTCCATATGTGGACGTGTACATGTAGGCATGTAGGTGCTTTGAATAAACATCGCGCGCGTGACTTTTATCTTTACCCATAGAGATTATAAGACTCTTTCATGGGTATCCGGTGAAGACAGGGAATTTCAACCCGAGGAATACGTGTTTTTTATTTGAACCGAGGCTCTGCCGAGGTTCCGATTAAAAATCCCTATCTGAACCGATTACCCATGATAGACTCTTTTTCTTGCATATCAGAGACATGTTGTGTGTTTACGCCGCCAGCTACTAACGTTTTGCATGTTCTCCTGCGTACCGGATGTTGGTACGTGTGACTTTTATCTCGACCCTAGGGTGAGATGGAAATATCTAGCCCCGGTAAAATGACGGATTTCCTTGTCCGGTATGCAAGAACAGTCTTTCCATCCCCCATGTACAATGTGGATAGCCTTTTCCGGTATGCATGAAACTAATAGGCATACAGGAAGTAAATCACCGTGGTCGATAAGGAGTTCCCAAATATAAAATCCCCTCACCTTTTTTGTGATAAAATGCATTTTTGAGTATTTAAGGCCCGTTTTTTTGAAATGACTTTATTGACTTTTTTGTGAGAGCTAAGAACCATTTGCATGGTTGTATGATGATTTTATTTATCAACTTGAAAGTTTTGAAAGTGAAAGTAGAACACATGTAAGAGGTGCTGAATGAATGCAGTTTGTTCAAGGTGTCAGCAAAGATCAGAACTTTATTTTCTTATATGCCACATGACCCCTACTATTCTCAGCTGTTTTCTAGAGAGGAGGGTCTCATGATTAAGAATATATAAGTGAATTGTAGTTGAACTTCATTTTGAAAAATGGCTAACTAGAAAGCTTGGAAAATATTGTACAGGACTCAATGGTTTTCGTTTTACTTCCGGTACACCTATATTCATGACATGCTATGTTCTCTGATAAGTTACGAAACACATTTACACGGTTACATTTTAATATACTAGTAGTTTGTTTCTCATGTAAAACTTATTTTCTAAAAAAACAACACGTAAATCAGGTAGACTAGCCGACCGACGCTATAATGTCTGATCAAATTACACTACTCCATTACACACCACTCCATTACGATTAATGTGGCCCAGTGGATAGCGCGGTGACTTGAAATCCGGAGGACCCGGCGTCAAGCCTCACCGGCGCCACTCAGTATGTCGTTGTGTTCATGGGTTAAATACTTGCCCATTACCTACACTCCACGCAGAACCAAATGAATATAGGCAGGTTCCTCGATGGATTCCTATGTATTCTTTTTGAGGCAGGTCTAAATAACCTATGTTGTGTTAATGGGCCGTTAAACAACTTGCAATTCAATGCAATTACGAGTTTTGACAAATGCGACACAGTTAAAAGTGATCCCTGTACGTCAGCCGCGATAAACAGGCCCGACAGACATTGATTTTTTTTTTCTTTTCAGTTATGGCAGGTTTTATTTCAAGTTATATAGTTGAACAGTTTAAAGTCATAATGCGAAACGTGTCAACCATCCTCTGCTGTGCGTCTGGAATCGTCCCTGAAAGAAATAAGAATGAAATACAAGCAAAGTTTTACGCAAGCGTAAAATAGCTGCTGAGAGGAAATAGCATATATCTGGGTAGAGGCTGGACACAAACTTTAACATAAAAACATATCAAGTCACGGGTGTTAAAACAATATTGAAAAAAAATTAATGTTGAGATAACATGCCACGACCGTTTTTTTTCTTACCAGACACATTCTTCCCGAGTTTTACCATCAGTTGTTCCTACCAAACATTTTGAATCAATGTGGGCGACCTCGCTTCTCTCTGTTCAAATACCTTGTCGCTTCTCTCTGTTCAAATACCTTGATTTGCCTTACATACTGATTACAATTCAACTCTGGACCACGACGTGCTAGAAGTACACATCAGCACAGAACAGGTGTTGACATGTAAGGGATGCGTGTGCGTTAGCGTGTGCGTTAGCGTGTGCATTACAGCAGACGTCCCACTGCTACGATGTGCAATTATAAGATTGCGTTATCAAAGTGAAAAACTCAAAGAAATTGTTCACTGCTACCTTACCATTACATGTGCAATTATGAAAACCATATAGGCAGCGAATATACTCATCGACTAATGTATAACACGGCGGTATAACGAGAATACCGCATTATAAATGGGTATTATTCAATAAAAAGGTATTATTCCATTAAAATACAGATTTGCACTTATTCCATTCCAATACTTGCGTTTCATTCAGTTTCATTATGCTCCGTAAAATATCCCGGACAATAGGTTCCGTTTCGCTCGCGGGATTTCCTGTTTGCTTCCGACTAAACTACACCTCTTTCATCTTAATCCCGGAAGATCCCGGAAATATTGCCGCATTCTACACATTAGTAGACTTGAGGCAATAAAACGGCAAGCTTTGAATATTGAAGTTATTATTATTATTGAGCTGAAGTTATTGTCCAGACGCAAAAAAGTGTGACTACCGATAGACGACTGACGACGGACAAGGTGAAACCTGTGTGTCCACCAACATAGAAATAATACAATAAATAAAAGATCAAATAGGATTTTTTGTTTTTATTTCATGATTGTAATTGTCCAACTCAAATTATAAAAATGATTAAAATATATATCTATTACATTTTAAAAGTATAATAGTGAATTTGCCTTTCTTAAAAGCAGAGTGGCCACAGAAATCTCAATATAAAATTCCCTGATATTTCCCTGATGTTTGGACGATGCCCTCAGGCAACCGTCCTAAGTAGTGGTAATTCTGGCGCACAAAGAATTTCTACTAGAAACCAAAGAGCACCAGATTACAGAGCGATAAATGCAGTACCATTTTCAAGGCTGTAAATGGGCAAAAGATCCGTATACTGATAACATATATTGATAAATATGTAAGCGTTGGTAAACATTAAGTGATGTTAACTTAGGTTTAAGTAATACGCTGTTTTTGAAGGGATTTGATACTGTACAAATTAATGCGCATATGCCTTATAACGTAAACAAGTGTCTAGGTTTACCACCATTAATTACATGAAAGCCTCCGAAACAAGTGTCTAGGTTTACCACCACTAATTACATGTAAGCCTCCGATGTGTAGAGGTGTAGTCGAACCTAGGTCGATGGTAAGATGCGATGGTCGATGGTAAGATGCGATGTTCGATGGTAAGATGCGATGGTCGATGGTCCATCGCATCTTACCATGGTCGATGGTCCATCGCATCTTACCATCGACCATCGTATCTTACCATCGCATCTTATCATCGACCATCGCATCTTACCATCGACCATCGCATCTTACCATCGCATCTTACCATCGACCATCGCATCTTACCATCGACCATCGACCTAGGACGATGCTCGATGGTAAGATGCGATGGTAACATGGCCCTAACAGGACACCGTAGTAAATCTCTATGTACAGTTGTTAACACCTCAATTACACATGATTGCATAATGACTTATGGAAGTTATATTGTGATATAATATTTACTTGCCGTTTTCATATATATATACATGTATAATTACTGCACTGGTACCATGTTATACATTGTAGCTACCATGTTGTACTTTGTATTTGTATCCTCACGGGCTTTATAGCCTATTGGAAATTTGAAATAAAAGTATCTATCTATAAACTTGGATGAGTTCATCCCGGATATTCATCCCAGGTATAAACCACACGTTTCTTTTCGCTTGCGGGATTTCCTTTTATATAATACTAATATAATACTAATGTGATTAAAAAGCTTAATTAAGACATAACTATAACAATAGGTTCCGTTTCGCTCGCGGGATTTCCTGTTTGCTTCCGACTAAACTACACCTCTTTCATCTTAATTTTCATAATTGGACTTAATAACGAATATTGATATAGAACAAGAACAGAACAAGAACAAATCTTTTATTATATACAATCTCAGGTAAAATGGGTTACAACAAGAGAGAAAGGTACATTACATACATACAAATGGTACAACTAAACTGTATACAAGGATCAGTACATATGTTAAATGTGAAGGGGGAAAGCATTATCAATAAAATACGTCTCATGTACGACGTTACTTGGCATTTTGTAAAAGAATTCTGACGAAGACACTTAGTTTTTTTTGGACTTTGACTGCGGGATGGGTTAAAAGCTCCTTGTATTTAATGACATTCGTGTGCTGATAGAAATAACGCGGTATTTTAATGTTTGCGCATTTGATCAAAATGTGGACATTTTAATAAGTAGTGGAATTCGTCACCTATGTCGGAATCGCATAGTGTACAACGTCTGAGGTTATACGCAGTGTTAGTAAATCTGCCAGTTTCAACGGGGAACCTATGGTTAGTCGTACGGAATTTAAATAAATAAATATAATTGCTTCTTGGTAATTTAAGATATTTTTCGAATGCTAGGTCATCTTTTAAAAGGTTGTAGTTTTTCCCTTTCGACGAATTTTGTAAGTCTGATCTCCAAGATTGTGTAAACTGGTCAACTAGCGTTTGTTTAATTGAGAGGTGAATGCTACTATGTTGTAAAGTATTGCGGTTTGTCCATATATCTGAATTGCCGGTTTTATTGAGAATGGATTTGATGTGTTTTAACCACTTATATTCGTAATTTTCAGTGTTATCCATTGATTTGTAGCAGAGGAAACTTAGCTTTGATTGGCTTCCAATGATAAGTTTGTTCCAGAATTTTATCATACGGGTTTGTATAGTTATAGCAATTGGATGTCTACCTAGTTCTGCATACAACATATACGAGGGAGTCCTTTTTTTGCTATTTGTAATTCTTTTCAAAAAATCTGTATGAATACGTTCTATGATGTCTAAATTTTCGAATCCCCAGACTTCGCAAGCATATGTTAAGATCGGTAATATTGTATGGTCAAATAATTTTAGTTGGAGATCTGAGGGGAGGTCTAAATTATTAATTCGTCTGTAAAGTAAAAACATTGCTCTTTTGGCTTGTTCAACAAGATGTTTTCGTGTATTAAGGAAGCTTCCAGAGCTAGAGAATATGACGCCTAGATATTTATACTTGTTTGTGAGTTCTATTTCATCTGGTCCGAGTTTAAATGAGAATCGCGCCGTATTATTATAGTAATATCATGTTTAATTAATGAGCAAATAATAATTATGTCCCTAAACAACTTAATTAAGCCCAAAATATACTAAACACATTCCTTTTCGCTCGCGGGAATTCCTTTTCGCTTCTTTGCGCTTAAACATTCCTTTTCGCCGTTTATACCAACCCATTTTTATCCATTTGTATGCCCATTTTTATTCGATTTTGTGGTTGTATGTATAAGAAGCCTATTAATAAGTTTTACTGGATCACTAATGAACATTTTCAAAATTTCGACTCTATGCTTACACTTTGTGAGCAATGAAAACAGTCAATCAATGAAAACAGCTGTACCCTTGACCTGTTTAGTAAACAAACAAGAACTTTCTTACATGTCTTGTGACACCACCTTTTCTGTAGATTTTTCAAGTGGAACATTAGTTTTCTATACGAACATTACACTGCTGAATTATCCATACTTGAGCTGAATTTGCAGCAAATCATTAATATGTGACACTTTAACATTGGTGTCTATGGGGAAAATAATTAGTGGTATAATACCTCTACATGAGGTTGGGAGTAAAAGCCGTCCCGTACATTCCGAAATATAATGAAAACAGCCGGTGCGTAGTACGAAGAATACCGAAATTAGCAATTAATAGTGAGTAACGACTCTAATATTATAGAGATTATCTTTATAGTATCAGTTTATGAAGGATGTATATAACGACAAACGATAATGTTTATTAATTTATTTATATGATATATTGGGTCGATCATATTTTTTTTTGTTGGTTTGCTGTTTCCATACCTACCCACAACCTTTTATAGCAATTTTTTAACATATTGTTTTAATACTATTTTTAGTATATTTTTCTTTAATTTCTTAAGGTTTTTACTGTCTTAGGTTTTTACTGTCTTTGGCAAAAAAAAAATCACCTAGCTACCTACCCACCCACTTATAAAATCCTGGGTCGGGAAACAGCAAACAAATATATTTTTAAGGATGGCCTTAGAACAATTAGCATGCATACATGTAATAGATATATCAGATATAATTGGATTATAAACACATAAACATACGTACATTTGAAGAGTAAGTAATTCGATTACCATGATATTAAATTGAACTTTTATCACATTACATCATGGTAACTATTAAAGGCCGTTCATAAAGTAGAAGAGATTATATAACTATGTACCACAGACATCTCTTTATCAAACCATACACTTATGTTCATCAATTCAATTCATATAATATTTTATTTGCCATAACATTTACATGTTTACTGCCTAAACAAGGCGGAATACATTACACAATATTTCAGAGAAGAGTACAAACATACTTCATGAATGAATATATTACAGTGGAATAGTTATAATTATTACGTTCTATCAATGGCATTTCCCCCATTTTATTACCATTATCAATATTGTGTTTAAAAAGTATTTATATTTAAGGAATTTAGAACAATACATAGTAACTCTGACTACCGTTACATCAGACTACACTTATTTCTTTCTTTATACTTATCCTAATTCAATGAACTTTGTTTTGTTTTAGCCATATCGACACCGAAAACGTCTTTGCAGAAATACTATTTTTCAGACATTCAAGGGGCGATAACTCTGTCATGCATGATTGAATCTGATTTGGTTTCGAAAGGAATCGAGATCTCATGTATACGTATGTTGTGACCAACTTTCTTTGACATTTTCATTTTACAATTATTCCCTTTTGACACTTATAAAATTTAAACATTTCTATATAACTTCACTTTTTATCCCCAGTCGATTAGGTGGAGGGATATATAATTGACATTGTCCGTCTGTCCTTCCCCATAACTCTGGTTAATGCCTCATCCGATTGCAATAATATTTTGCACAAATGTTCATCACCTTAGTACGCAAACCCGTTTTTTTCGGAATCAATACTTTCTGAGTGGCACCGTCCATCAACACTTTCAGTGTTTTGATTATATAACCCAGCAATGGGTTCCCTGAATATATGGCCAATCTTCATCAAATACCACACATATGGGCATATATATATACATTTATTCTGCATTTACATTTGTTTCTCTATTTCATATAAAACCATTTAAGCATTTAAGATTAAATTATTTTCATAGAGAATTATATATTTTTTTATCGTTAAACTGTTATTTCTTTCTGCCTGAAGAGTGTCAATTACATGTTCAACATTTTTGTTTTGTGTTTAAGGTGGTGCAGAATTAAAATGCCATGACTTTTCCCTGATTTCTGCATTTTTTTTAAATTCTTTAATTCGCTGATTTGTTCATGCAGCGATTTTGTGTGTGGCCATTTCCCCATTTTTCCATAGTCCGTGGCCACCCTGTTAAAGGGACACATGGCAATCTTGATACGTATAAAACTCCTGGGTCTCCCATTAGTTTTCCAACATCTTTTGCATATCAGTAATAATATGTGTTTGATTAGTTGAAAGTAAAATGTTTTAGCATATATTAGTAATTGTTGATTAAATGTATTTTGCATTATTAATATTGTTAAACCAAGGATTTGTCCATAAAATATGGACAAATCCTTGGTTAAACCTGTGGTCTCAATGTATCTCTTACCTCACTAATAGAAGCTTGTACTCTATATATGCCACCAATGACACACAGTACTACATGTACCGATAGATCAAATTTCCACTTTCGAGGCTTTGTCTATTTATTGGGCAACTACGTTGAAAAAGGGGCATATTAATTCTGTTAAAATATCATGTAAATATATATATGCTAACTTTTAAATAGTATTACTTAAAGTCTTAAACAGGTTTATTTGACTAATATGTGCGTGTGAAGTTTAATTCTAATCTGCCCAGTGGTAACACATAAGATTTCTAACAAAATGTACCCAAGTTAAAAAAAGGGGCATAACTGTGCCAAAATAGGTTTCAGAGTTGTACAACTTTTGCATGGAATGTTATTCATTCTTACCAAATACATGTGTGCAATTTCATTCCAATCTGTGCAGTAGTTAAATAGATAAAAGTTAACTACACTTACATTCTGCCTAAGTAAAAAAGGGGCATAACTGTGTCAACATACGTTGCAGAGTTATGTGACTTTTGCGTGGCATGCTATTTATTGATACCGAATACAGGTATGAAGTTTCGTTTCAACCTATCCAGTAATTAAATAGTTTATTTTAACATTTACATTTTAACATTTTATTTCAAATATCAAGTGTACATGATTATAATTTAGACGTCATACAGTATGCAGATGTTATTTGTATGACCTCGTTCAATACAGATATTACTTTTAACAGTACCTCTCTGCTCACGCTATTGAGAATTTGATCATATAGCGAATGGTTATACAATATAAATACCATACAGCTAAATTTCTGCTTAATATTAAACCTATAATTACATGTAAGATATCCTGAATTACATTCCATCTTTTTTCTATTTTTTTTAAAATATTTTATTACCATTTGCTAATGAGTACATGTGTATTGCGAACAGTTCAATATGTCTAAACCGTTTAACTTTTTATAAATTGGAAGACATTTTTTAAGTTTGCAAGAATATATACTTTATATAGATAATTAAGCAATAAAATAAATAAAATATTGTCAATGTCACTTAGTGCCTAGAATAATATCCTCTGGTTAAATTTCTACCAAAATATTGCATTTTTCCTTCAAATGAACTAAAAGCTCTATTAAAGAATATTTCTGGAAAAGATGAAGTCATACAGTAAAAATAAATGTAAAATAACTTTCTTTAGAAATTTACCCCAAAAAAGCACGGTTCGTTTTCAGGCATTCCACATTGATATAATCTTGCACTTGTAAAATAATTCTATGTAAAATTTTGAATTGCAAAGATTGGAGATAATCATGTATCTTCTACTGTCAGAACAATATTTATTCATAGAAGTATTTCAGTCCTACGATTATCAGTTTACATACTCATTTATCACAATTTGACTAAGTATAAAACAGGGGCATAACTTTGTCAAAATAGGTTACAGAGTTATGTAATTTGTATATATAGTATGTTGTCTATTTCATTATTTACCTAATAATGTATGATGTCTCATTGAATTCTACTGGTAAGCCAATTCTGATTGTAGACCGAGCTGAACTGAAAAGAAAGTGATGATTCAGCATTCATTTGCATGTTTATTACACTAGTTAATGTATAATGCTATTTATGTCATGGCTTTATAACGGTCAACGGAATTTAAAACAACATACATGCCAAAACAATGTGAATCAATACTTAATACATAGTTTCAACGGTAACATTGCTTAAGCAGGTGCCAAGCTAGCATTATGAACCATGAGTATACAAAATCAAATACAATGAGTGCAACTTTTATCTTGCTTATTGCGTTCATCAATAGCCATTGAAGCAGGATGTTGATATTCCATTGTTGCCATGTAAAGTCGTGCTGGGACAGTCAATTGTTGTAGGAACAGCTCTGACACATGCAGTGTAGGGACAGCTCTGACACATGCAGTGTAAGGAAAGCTCTGACACATGCAATTTAGAGACAGCTCTGACACATGCAGTGTAATGGCAGCTCTGACACATGCAGTGTAGAGACAGCTCTGACACATACAGTGTAGGGAAAGCTCTGCGACATGCAACGTAGAGACAGCTCTGACACATGCAGCGTAGGGGCAGCTCTGACACATGCAGTGTAGGGGCAGCTCTGACACAGGCAGTGTAGGGACAGCTCTGACACATGCAGTGTATGGACAGCTCTGACACATCCAATGTCAATGTAGAGACAGCTCTGACACATGTAATGTCAAAGTAGAGACTGCTCTGACACATACAGTTTAGGGACAGCTCTGACACATGCAGTGTAGGGACAGCTCTGACACATACAATGTAATTGAAAGCTCTGCGACATGCAATGTAGAGACAGCTCTGACATATGCAGTGTAGGGGCAGCTCTGACAACACATTCAGGGTAGAGACAGCTCTGACACATGCAGTGTAGGGGCAGGTCTGACACGTGCAGTATAGAGACAATTCTGACACATCATGACATGTAATGTAGAGGACACATGCAGTGTAGGGGCAGCTCTTACACATGCAGTGTAGTGGCAGCTCCGACACATGCAGTGTAGGGGCAGCTCTGACACATGCAGTGTAGGGACAGCTCTGAAACAAGCAGTGTTGTAACAGCTCTGACACATGTAGTGTAGGGACAGCTCTGACACATGCAGTGTAGAGACTAGAGACAGCTCTGACTCATGCAGTGTAGGGGCAGCTCTGACACATGTAGTGTAGGGAAGGCTCTGACACATGCAATGTCGGGGACAGCTATGACACATGATGTGTCGGGGACAGCTATGACACATGCAGTTTAGGGACAGCTCTGACATATGCAGTGTAGGGGCAGCTTTGACATATGCATTGTATGGACAGCTCTGATACATTTCGGCTATATGGATTCAAATAGATCTATACTCAGTAAAAAAGGTTTTGGACTAGGGTATATAAAGTCATATAAAAATAAAACTAGTGGACACAATGTAAGTATCTTTTTTTAGTAACCAAGGTCTACCCTACCCGGTTAATTTGGTACCAGAAACATTAAATTCCAAACAAGATTTGATTTTAAAAAAATATCGCGAACACACAAAGGGTCTGTAAAAAATGTTGCAAAGTCCATACAAAGTAACAGTTACGGACACATTCGAGTAACCAATAAAAAGATTATTATTTTTTCGCAAACTTTCATTGTAAACGATAATTATGGTTGATTGTTGATCTATTGTGAATTATCAACTGAGATACTAAGGGTTATGGTCGAATGTCATGGTTCAGCGATCACTGTACGGGTTCGAACACTGACATGGTCCAAAACTTCTTTTACAGAGTATATAATGTCAGCATACACGATACTAATATGGCACAGGCGGTCAATAACACAGCTTGGAAATCCATATACTTTAATAAATGTCACAGTCCGTAGAGTTGCACAAGCCTACTTATTTCTCAAAATAATTTAGTGGGTGGGGTAAATTAGCATCCCTGCATTATTTTCATTGATGGACATTCATCATCATAATCTTACCTGATTGTATAATACAATAATACAGCATTAATGTATACATACACTTACCGGTACAATCGAATCCATCCAGTGGGTTCCTTTGTCATTTCATTATAAACAAATATTTGGCATTTAATTTTGGCATTTTTGCAACTTCAGCGGAGACGTCGACCTTGACATCTACCGACATGTATGTGCTTTCGTATATAAATAGGCCATCACGTGATGGATTGAAACCTATTTTCAGAAAATGAAGCTAAAAAGCTGGGTCGTTGTCAGTTCCCGGTTTTCATCGATGAAAATTATCTGCAATACTGATTGAAAATGAACTATTGTCGCCATTTTGTTTTTTTTACTTACGAAAAAAAAATGCGTACACCACCTAAGGTGTTGGTGTAGACTTACGTAAAAACTAACGATATTTTCACGGGAAATCGTAAGTTGTTTTTTTGTGAAACGCTTGTAATCACTTACGAATTTCGTACGCAAAAACTTACGATAAAAACTTACGTACGATGCTTCGTGAAACGCCCCCCTGCCCTTGAATTTGCGAAAATGCATAATTTTTCCTTTTGAGCACTCTAGCTAATCCATTTGTAATCTGATCTTAACCAAACTTACAAAGTAGTTATATAACCAAATCTCGCTCTCGTTTTTCACGGGACTTCGAGCTTGGGGTCTCGACACTGACTAAAATGGCGTCGCAGGGACAATATGTTTGTACCTATTAATTTCACATAAAGTTCTTTCAAGCTTAACACAGAGTCAAATACATCCTTCTCACAGATTGTTTAACAAATATCAATATGAAATACTTTATACTAACAGAAAAATAAGCGTAACATTACTACCGTTTTCTTCTACTTTTCGGGCAAAACCATCCATGTTCAGGAGTAAGGTGTATTAAAATCTAAATTAATTAAAACTTATTTCTGAAATTACATGATTGTTTGCCAATTTAAGATAATAAGAAGTGTAATGTCTAAGTATTTACCAAAAAATAAGGGTTCAAACCATTGCTTCGAATGCGCTGTTTACAAACTCCAAAATGGCGCTGACGGATTGGGCAAGGTAAAATCGGTTCAATTATTACCAAAAGGTAATAAACATTTCTAACTGAACCAATTAAAATCGAGACCATTAACATAAAGGAAAACACATATAAACATAAAGATTAAATGGTAAAGGACATGATCGTATAACTTGGCAAGGATAACCAAGCGTAGTTGCGCATGTTATCGCCTTGTTCCAGTTGAATGAATTATGTCAGAGTTATGGCCCTTTAAAGGTTTTAATACACTAACTTTGTAAACTTGTACAGACTAGTTCTCCTGAACAGATCATTGGATTTCATCGAAAGTTCGAAGGGATGATCAGTACCAAGCCTAGTTGCGCATGTCATCACCAGGTCTCGGTTGAAGGAGTTTTAACATAGTTATGTCCTCTATACACAAACTTTATCCGGACTAGTTTTCCTGAAACCCTGGCTGGATTTCAATGAAACTTTGCGTGAATATCAGTACCCAGCCTAGTTGTGTATATCGTTAGCGTGTTCTGGTTGATTGGCTTTTTACAAGTACTAGTCCGGTTTTACAAGTCATATAGACTACATGTATTTCATGTTTGAAAGGAAAGTATTGGATTAACAGACTCGCTTTTTATAGTCATTTTGATTCGACGTTAAATATGGCTACCATCGGCCATCTTTGTTTACATAGAGTCATATAGTAAAAACATTGTACCGACTACTCCTCTGAAATTACTTGACGGATTTTCATGAAACTTCACAGGAATGTTGCTCTTAATGTCTGGGTGATTCTAGCAAAATCAAGTTGATGTGAAATCCAAGATGGCCGCCAAAGCTAAAAATCGATTTTTGAAAAACAAATTTGTAGCGACTACGTCTTGAAAACTGTAGATGATATTGATATGGGACCTGTTCTAAAATGATCAGCATGCCATGATACTGGTCTGTATCGAAATTAATTTTGATTCGACGTTAAAAATGGCTAACCGCGGCTGTCTTTGTTTACATAGAGTTATATAGTAAAAACCTCTATCGACTACTTCTCTGAAACTACTTGATAGATTTCCATGAGACTTCACAGGAATGTTGCTCTTGATGTATAGTTGATCCTAACAAAATTTCAAGTTGGTCGGAAATTCAAAATGTCTACGATGGCTAAAAATAGATATTTAAAACACATATTTTTTGAAAACTGTAATTGATATTTATATGGCCCTTTTTCTGAATGATATTGATCGTTATCGAAAATCATTTTGCTAAACATGGCTGCCAGTGGCCATCTTTGTTTACATGGAGTATATAGGAAAAACTTGTGGCGACTACTCGTGTGAACTACTTTACGGATGTTCATGTATCATTCACAGGAATGTTGCTCTTGATGTCTAGTTGATCCTAGTATACATTCAGGTCGCCGGAAATACAAGAAGGCCGCGATGCTGAGCTACAGTTCGCATTTTAAAGATGAATAAAATGCCAAATAAGACATCACAAACACAAAATGATTGACAATAGGGCTACCGCCTTGGAATGGTCAGTGGCAAAAAAGGCAGCTGG
This sequence comes from Cyrtodaria siliqua, assembly GCA_037043455.1. Classification (NCBI taxonomy): domain Eukaryota; kingdom Metazoa; phylum Mollusca; class Bivalvia; order Adapedonta; family Hiatellidae; genus Cyrtodaria; species Cyrtodaria siliqua. The sequence continues at coordinate 7,637 of JAWPHD010017220.1, read as the reverse complement.
GGCATTAAATAAGGTTCTAGGGTGCACCAAACCTCACACTTACCTTACTGTCGTCCCAATAAAACGGGACATTGTAAATAAAGAAATCCCCGCCATGAACGATTCTCTAACCAACAAGGCAGCATTAATAAGCAATATAGGGAAAACACAAAGATGCTCGTGTATATATAAATACAGAAAAACAAAAGCCTAGAAAGCCACAAAGAAGGTATTTAATGACTTGGCAGAAGCCAGAGCAACAAGAGAACAAACCATTGAGGGCACGACAAGACAAGATTATATAAGGTTATGATGTGATACATCTCCAGTGAGGTTTGTTGTAGACCAAACACATGTAGACATGACATGAGAGATGCTAATTTGTGTAAACTTGAAGACTAAACATGTATGGAAGAAAGGATTATATTAAATTGTCTTCTATTATTCATGCCTATTATAATACAAAAGTTCGTTTCACTTACTTTTTTTTACCTTGGATACCTGCGTTACTAAGCCTACGTTACCATTATTTACGTTACCTTGTTTTATTAAGTTTATTAACGTAAGACATTAAGAACAGTAATGATGTTACAACCGAAAATTATTCCATACTTACAGATATCACAGACATATGTTCCCATGATGTTAATAAATGTTTGGTTCTTGTAATGTCCATTACATTGTGCGATTTTAAATCATTTTCCGCATGTTGAAAGAAATTAGAACAAATCATCCAATACACTATTACAGTTTTATTGCAACATTCCTTTATACATAATTGATTGTAAGAACTTATTTTGAACATTATTTATGCTTTTTAAACTACATTATTTCGTTTCATTTAATGTTTATACCTTTGATACTTGCATTATTAAGCCTACGTTACCGTAAATTATGTTACCTTGTTGAATGAAGGTGTTTGGTTTAAGAAATTAAGAAAACATGTATTTTATATCCGATATTTTAAACATCTCAGTTACAACAGACATACGTATCAATGATGTGAACAATGTTTGGTTCTTGTATTGTCAGTCACATTGTGTCTTTTTTAAAATAATTAATACATGTAATACTTCTCCGTGTGTTACTAGAAATCTAGAAAATGCAGCCAATTAGCTTATAAAGATGTTAATACAACATTCATCTAAACATCATCAATGGTAACAACAATGTTTGAACAGACATGAAATTATGTCAAGCTAATATGTGTTACCACATGCATTAAACGTTACGTACGTTACCAGTTACGTTTGCATCATATTATTTAAATACCACATCGAAGTATCAAATATAAACATGGATATATATCTTTATTTTCCTTTATATACTGTTTATACTTCGGAAAACATTGAATGAAATGGAGTTTGAATTTACCCAACTCTTCCGTATTTTTTACTTTACCAAATTCACAGAAAAATAGGAAATTATATGCAAACTTTTAACTGCTAATGTATTCATATATTAATCAAATGTAACAAATGTAACAAATTAAGCAATTTCAACATATTCACAAAATCAATTGAACTTTACTTACGTTACTAACAAATATAAATGTATAGCTCTAGTTGTGGCCTTTGAATTTTCGCGAAAACTTATTTGACATCCGTGTAAAGAGGTTTGCCATATAGGCAGCACACTATCCTCTCCGTGATCTCCGTACTTTTTTTTGAAGATCATCCGAACATTCATGCTGCTGTTCAAGCAATCGAATTTGACACAAACTGCTTTTTAATCATCTTCAATGGGACAGCCTTGCCTCTCTCTGAAAAGCCACTGGTTGTAACACAGCTTGTAAAGCAATGTAGTGTGGGTAGTAAAGAGCAAATATCTGACCCCTTAACCTCTACAATTTGTTTCACATTCAACATCTCCTTTTTTAATCATCCCAGTGCCAAACATGACAAACGGTTGTATTACTGAAACAAATTTTGAAAGCAGGATCACTATGTCTGTGTCAGGAGAATGCACCACGTTTGTTTCTGATGTTGGTGAGGATTGGGATTTCACTTGCCTCTTGCACACAAACTACTTGATAGATCTAGGGACGCAAGTGTCTGTCGCAAAGTCGACTCAAGGTGCTTTGGTAAGTGTGTCCAACACCATCTCTGCCAAATCGTCAAACGTACCAGGAACTGAGGGCTGATTGTGAGGTGTTGCGTTACCGTCACACACATACAGAGTATATTCAGTAGGTTGCTGTGTAGCTGACTCAACTGATATTTCTAAGCAGTGGAGCTATTTGGCTTTGTCAGTTCTAATTGAATTGCCATCAGCTGTTGCAAGGGACCATGGTACTGAGCCCAGAGGATATGATAGCTTCAACTTAAAGATCTGTCTTATACCTGATCAATAAGGGAATCAATTAACCAAATATAGTGGGTTATAGATCTAGTCGGCGTGTCATTTAACAAATATGTCATGGTCTTCTCTGCCTGATGCTGTAATAGATCATCATCAACATCTCTCTATGCTGAAATACGGACGGTCGGAGGTATAGCTCATAGTCATTGATATCAACTCGAAATTGGGTTTATGAAACCAATGCTAGATTCTGTGGCTCTTCTCAAGTCGTTCTCATTGTTCTTTGTTTGGGATGGATGCAGTTCTTTGCGTGAAGAAATAACTTTTCAGGTGCGTAGCTTGGCCTTTTTGACGGCATAGGCCTGCAGTTAAAGTTATTATGCTAGGGGGATCCTGGGACATGACCCCACCGCCCCCACACCGAATTTGTTTTTATGTTAGAATGCATTAGGTGCGTGCTGACGTATATTTTAGACTTTAAGAAGGGCAAAGGTAACTCTAAATAAATATATATGAAAATGATATTTTCTGGTTATCATTTTCTGGTTACTACGCCTCCTATACAGTCACCCCCCACTCCCAACCCCTCCCCGATTTTTATTGCATTTTTGGAATTTTTAATTTGTCTATTTCTGAAAATTAGGCGTAGGCTCGGGCCTACAGGGCCAACGCAGAGCAACGCCAATGCTTCTGATGCCATATTTGCCATCTGGAGAGTGGCCTCCATACTTCCTACTGAATCCAATGATGTTACCCTGGAAATTTGCATGTTGATTGATAGTTTATGAATAGTTATGTGACTTGTGGACGAGGGACACTGAATCTCCTGTTTTGGAGAAGTTCATTTGACCCGGGGATGGATTGTGTCAAGACTCAGGGTGTCATTAAATATACTGAAATGTGTCTGGCGTAGTTTCAATGGTCATACTCAAAGAACATCGGGGCATAGGCGGTTGAGTAAAGATAAATGCATGTCAAGGTCATTTTCCTTTGTGTCTGTCTTTGATAAGAGTTAGTATGATTATTATCGTGTTGTCCAAATACTAGTTATCAGAATAAGGCAAGATGGGGACAAAATATTATTATTATTTGGGGATTGTCTCAAAAGCAGGATACATTGTAACTAAGGGAAGATGCCATAACTAGTAAAAAAACATTGTCATAAACGGATAAGCTCCCAGTTTTATTGTGCAATTACTTTTTTTTCTGATTTATGAGCTATTTTAGAATATTTATTTATTATATATTAATACTGTCGTGTTGTACTACATGACTCTCATAATGACTACATGACTTTCATAATGAATACATGACTCTCATAATGACTACATGACTTTCATAATGACTACATGACTCTCATAATGACTACATGACTCCCATAATGACTACATGACACCCATAATGACTACATGACTCTCATAATGACTACATGACTTTCATAATGACTACATGACTTTCATAATGACTACATGACTCTCATAATGACTACATGACTCTCATAATGACTACAAGACACCCATAATGACTACATGACTCTCATAATGCCTACATGACTTTCATAATGACTACATGACTTTCATAATGACTACATGACTCTCATAATGACTACATGACTTTCATAATGACTACATGACTCTCATAATGACTACATGACTCTCATAATGACTACATGACACCCATAATGACTACATGACTCTCATAATGACTACATGACACCCATAATGACTACATGACTCTCATAATGACTACATGACTTTCATAATGACTACATGCCTCTCATAATGACTACATGACTCTCATAATGACTACATGACTCTCATAATGACTACATGACACCCATAATGACTACATGACTCTCATAATAAATACATGTCTCTCATAATGACTACATGACTTTCATAATGACTACATGACTCTCATAATGAATACATGACTTTCATAATGACTACATGCCTCTCATAATGACTACATGACTCTTATAATGACTACATGACTCTCATAATGAATACATGACTCTCATAATGACTACATGACTATCATAATGACTACATGACTTTCATAATGACTACATGACTCTCATAATGAATACATGACTTTCATAATGACTACATGACTCTCATAATGACTACATGCCTCTCATAATGACTACATGACACTCATAATGACTACATGTAAAGTTGGGATTAAAGGTAACACAAATACATATAATACTACAGTTTGATGAATCAGATTGGTTAAAACTATACATAGACTTTAACACTGCTAAAAGAACAGTCGGTAAGAATGCTTTTGAATAGGATTTCTTTAAACTGATAAACAATTCAGTTTTTGGTTGATGGACAATTTGAGGAATGAGAGTTAATGTCAAATTGACTCATGATGAGGAGGTCCTTTTAAAATATGCAGCAAGTTCTTCGTTTATTTCTTGTAAAATGTTTATTGAAAAATTGTTGCTATAAACAGAATAAAAGAAAAACTAATTTTAAATCGCCCTTGTTATGTTGGTATGTACATTTTAGACTTGTCAAAATATTTGATGTATGATTTCCATTACAACTGTATTAACAATAATTATGGTAAGAATTATAAATTGTTCTTTACTGATATTGATTCGTTGTGCTATGAAATTAAAACTACAACTGTATTAACAATAATTATGGTAAGAATTATAAATTGTTCTTTACTGATATTGATTCGTTGTGCTATGAAATTAAAACGAAAGATGTGTATGCAGATTTTTATAAAGATATAAACCTTTTGATAATAGTGATTAGGATCCGAAGAATCAATTTCATTTCAACGACAATAAAAAGGTTATTGGTAAAATGAAAGATAAGACTTGTGGAATACCCATTGTTGAATTTGTGAGGCTTCGGAGTAAACTATATTCATACCTATTAGATAATGAAACTGTACAAAGAAATGGAAGGGTATTTAAACATGTGTTGTTAAAAAAGGTATAACGTATGATAACTATAAGAAAATTTTACTTACGGCAACAGAAGTTATCACAACATGAAAAATATTAGATAAAAAAACATGAACTAAACAGTTATGTAATAAACAAAAATAGTTTGTCAGCTTATGATGATACGTGGTACATACTAGATAATGGGCAAAATACATTAGCGTATAAGTAAATTCCATGATAGAATATGATATGTACAGAGATGATGAAGACTACTGTGCGGTTCCGTCTGACTTTGTTTAATGATTTCAAATGTTTTGGGTTATTATTTATTTATAAAAGGTGAGGGTAAATTAAAATAACCTAACCTATAGTATAGACAAAATATTATGTCTGTTGAATTGATAAATTGATTGGTGAGTAGTATAAGAACTGGGGTATCATGATAGTTTCCTCGAGAAGGGCAATCAAGCAGTTTATATGGTTGTAGGGACGTCTGGTAACAAGTATGCCATCGTCATTTGGCGTTTGAATATTTGCATTAAGGACAGCTGGAGTCCATTACGTTGTCCCGCCTTAATTCCATTAAGTGATGGGAAAGCTTATATTAGCAGGACACTTTAAAAATATTTTGTACTGAAACAGTGCCATAACTTGTTCAAAGTTACATATTAAATGTTTTAATTTTACAATATGCAAACTTTCTAAGCCGAAATTAAGGTTTTATTACATACCCCAGCCAACCCCGTTTTCGATTCTTGAATAATGGGTTGAGTTAATACTCGGACCACGTAATGCAACTTGATAATTGCTTGTTTACATCTTGCGAGGGGAAACTGTCCTGGTACCCGCCAGTTATTATACTACTGTCACTACTTTTCTTGATTTACATCTCTATATTAATTTAGTAAAATCTATGATAAGAGAGATGATTTTAATTTTGATATTGTTAATTATCCCCACTTAGATGGGGATGTTATGGGGTCTATGTTTCTCAACTTACTCGTTTGTTTTAGAGTTTGCAGTCGTGCTGAAGACTTTAATATTCGTAATATTTGTATAACTAAAAAACTACAGACAAGGACTGTCACAACCTGATTTATATGGTGATGTGATTTACAAACATTGTAAGATTCTTGGTCAGAATCAATTTCATACAATCTTTATAAAACTTGTTAGAAAGTTTATCAAAAGAGGTTAAACCCTATGATTTTGCAACGCACTGCATGTTTAGTGGTTGTCCCAATTACAGTTCGCCACTATGCTTTTCTCTCTGATTGTGCGAGTGGGGTGGGGTGGGGGGGGGCGGAGGGGCGGAGGGTGGGGGTGTGAGCGGGGAAGGGAGCGGGGCATCCGTGGCCGAATGGTTAAAGTCTCTGTCTTGAAATCACTTGCTATCCAGCTGGTTTGCGGAAGGTCAGTGGTTCTAACCAGGTGCTCGCCCGTGCATGAAAATTGCCCGGAGGGACACGGGGGGTCTTCTTCCACCAATGGAAGCTGGAAAGTTGCCATATGACCTTAGTTGTTGGTGTGACTATAAAATCCAATTCTATTCAATTGATTGTGCGATTATTAGACAGATTGTGGACTCTATGATGACGTCTACCTAAATCCTCATAGGACGGTAGCGTTTCATGTTTGTCTTAATCTTGTCTTGTACCCTTAACGGTTTGTTCTCTTGTTGCTCTGGTTTTGCCAGTTTGAGTACTTTCTGCTTTCTAGGCTTTTGTTTTTTATATTATACATCCGTGATCATTCATGTGCTTTACTTATATTGCCTATTAATACTGCCTTGTTTGTTAGGAAATATAGCCTGGCGGGGTAATCTTTGTTTACACTGTCCCGTTTTATTGGGATGACAATAGGGTAAGAGTGAGGGTCGATGCACCCTAGAACTAAAAATAACAGGGCATATTCAACGGCAATAAGAGGGCATAATCAAGACAATACGAGGGCATAATCAAGACAATATGAGAAAATCAGCAACGACAATACGAGACATAAGTCATGACAGTATGAGGACATAAGCAACTACAAACGAGGGCATAAGCAGCGACAATATGAGGAAATAAGCAACGACAATACGAGACATAAGCAACGACAATATGAGGCATAAGCAACGACAATATGAGGACATAAGCAAGACAATACGAGATATAAGCAACGACAATATGTGGAAATAAGCAACGACAATATGTGGACATAAGCAAGACTTAACGAGATATAAGCAACGACAATATGTGGAAATAAGCAACGACAATACGAGGACATAAGCAACGACAATATGAGGACATAAGCAAGACAATACGAGATATAAGCAACGACAATATGTGGAAATAAGCAACGACAATATGAGGACATGAGCAACGACAATATGAGGACATAAGCAAGACCATACGAGATATAAGCAACGACAATATGTGGAAATAAGCAACGACAATATGAGGCA